>JAYJMB010069912.1:0-69328 GCA_036873735.1 Pouteria campechiana
TCTCTCTCTCTCTCTCTCTCTCTCTCTCTCTCTCTCTCTCTCACACACACACACACACACACACACACACACACACCTTGAAAGCAAAACACGTGGATATTTTCACCAAAAAAGATGCCAACTTATCCTTCTTGGTCAGATTCATACAAACCAGAATCACAACTATGGTACAGACCTAGAAGAAATCCACACATCAGAGTCTTGGGTCTGCAATTTACCCAACTGGCCAGCCTACAATCTCAGAGATGGTTGTCCACATTGGTGACCACAATAACAAAAGAAAAAGGATAAATAATCATTGGTCTAGTCAGAATAACTTTCTAAACTTGCCTCTCTACTAACTTGCAGAGTTCTATTAGCCAACGATTTTCACGGTACATCACTGTTTTAGTGTTCAACTTGCAGGTAACATTATGCCAGTAAAATTCATTACTATTCATTAGCCTTCAAACAACTAACCAATATTCTCAGTAGCATTTAAACTGTCAAAATGAGAATAGGGACCAAGCATCTCTTTGCTAAGAATCCTCTAAAAGTTTTTTGGAGTACAATTAGCCTGTACTAGGAAACAAGAAGATTCAAAACACAGCATCCATCAAATTGTAGGAAATTCTCTTTAAATTGAACACAAGCAATTTCCAGACAAAATTTTTTGATGTCTCAGCCTCTTTCCCTGTGCTTAAGGTTCAGGAAGGCAAAGGCAAAGGCAGCTCGCAATCTAACTCTAATTGATTGCCCTAGTACCATCGCAAGTAGTAGATTCATTTAATTCTTCCATTCCAATTGATTACTTAAACAACAGCACAGTAACTTCTCCCATCAAGAAAAACAATAAAATGGGTCTCTAGGCATGTTTTTGGGAGCATCAAATTCTTACTGATTGCTTCCTAAGCAGGCAACCCATCTCCCTTCTTCATAAGCCAAAAATTTGAATCTAGGGATGAAGCAGAGTTTTCTCATCAATCAGAAAAGTGAGCATCCGGCTCCTCTCAGCATCAGTAAGTCAAATCATCACAACTTCTACTCAGTAGTTTAGTCTTGCTGTTATTGGTGTGCCATCTTGGCTTTCATCAGATGAACACAATGTTTTCCCTGATCTTCCCATTTTCTTCTCATGAAGACAGTTTAACCATCTCTAGATGAAATTGTTTCTGGGCTCTTTTCCCATTTCCAAAAAGCTATTCGTTAACCTTCATCCATTGTTTAAAACTAAACAGCAACCTGAAACTATTTCCACCAAGAAACCATGCACCCGAGAGTAGTGCAATGGTGACCAAAATGAAAGTGCTCTACCAAGATGTCAGAAGAGAATCCCATTTCCCATCAAGCATTCCAATGAGAGTAAAAGAATGCATACCTTGCATATAGGTCGGTGAGGATCTCTCAGATTGACAAGTAAATTGTCACTTTTTAAATCAAAGTGCACAATGTTCTTTCCATGCAAGTACTCCATCCCAAATGCCACATCCATTGCAATAAAGAGACGCTTGCGCCGATCGAGGATCCTGGTGGTAAGTACTAACAATCAAACTTCTCATCATTTGAATTCCATGCGCCAGGTGGAGCATGCACAACATTACACTATCAATGGAGATAAAACAGAAGATAGGATCCAAAAAAATGGTAAGAAAGGATACCGATCATTCCGTTGCAATGCATTTCTTAGAGAACCATTAACCATGTACTCTGTCACTGTTGCAATGGATCCACCAGGGCCATCAAGCACAACACCATAGAAAGCTACAACATTTGGATGGTGCAAGTCAGCAAGCTTGCATGCCTCATTCCAAAAGTCAGCTCTCTGGTTAGAAACAGAAAACAACATTTCAAATGAGCAAAAGGCATGACAGGCTAAAGTAATAGCTTGTGGAGAAGAAGGGCACCCACCAGGCGTTCCTGCTCTGATGGCTTTCCAGCAAAACACCTGCCATTGATTCGTTTTAGTGCAACATCAGTACCCCTCCACTTCCCATGATACACAGTCCCAAATGTGCCAGAGCCAAGTTCCCGCAACTCTTCAAGGTCAGCATTTTTTATTACCTGCCACCAAAGCAAGGTGCTGACATGAGAATGGATTAGAATATGACATAAGTAAGAATTAATGTCAACCTAAGCATGAAGATGCTAACCTGCAAGTGGCTAATGCCTTCTGTAATTGGTGGTAAAACAGCATTCATCTTATCCATCACTCTATTCTGGGTGTCCTGAATTGAGATTGAGTGTAGCAAATTGATATTAAACATTGTAATGAACGAGGCAATATTTTGAAGTTCTCTGGTTCCAAAACCAACAAGATGGGCTTGTATCCATCATAACTTACAAATAATGCATGTCACCCCAGAGAAATGAGACAGGCAAGGCAAAAATAGAAGCATGTGTCTTGCAGTTTCATTTTCTGTCATGGAAACCAACCTACCTTGTTGGTACAGAAAATTTCCAACTGGCAATCATGTGGTCAATGGGAACAACTGACTGCAAGAATCAACAGTATTGCAAATAACCTGTGCAGCTGAATTTTGTTGTGCTATATCATTCTGGTCAACTTCTCCATCTACAATGACCTCAAAAGTGGAGACAACAGGCCCTGGTGAGGTAGGTGACAGGAAAACAGATGCTGCTACGCCCTCCGCAACAGCCTGCAATTCTTGCTTGATTTGCTCCTCTGCTGACCCTTTAACAGCATTTAAAAATTGGTAAGATGCTTGAGTATCAAAGCAAGAGCCTACAGGGTCAACACTAGGATGCATAACCCTCATTTATGTTAATCTGTTGCAACACATACTGACCAACATGTATCAGCTTTTACTTATGATACCACGGACAAATGAATTCTTGATCATTTTTCTCAAAGGCAGCACCACTAGGTTTGAACATTGACAACAAATTCAGAGATATGCATCTTTACCAACAAAGCTAACTAGGAGAATGCATTACTTTGGGTGTGTTTAGTAATGAGGAAAAGAGGTGGGGAAAAAAGAAATATGGAAAAGTGAGGGAAATGGTGTGTTGTAATAGGGGATAATATTTAGATATAAAGTGAAGAAAGATACATAAGTAGGCTTTTTGTATGAAAAGATAAGAAATAATAATTGAAAATATAGGCAATATGCGAAAAAGTAGAGTTGTTAAGTAGTTAAGATGTTTAATCACATTAAAAAGTGTAAAAAAGGTGATGGAAAGGGGTTGAAAAAGTCTTTTCCTCATTACCAAAAACACCCATAAGGTCAATATATTACTAAATTAGGAAATTCACCACCTTTCTAATAAGATATTTGCAGCATCCAAAACATACTGATACATTTTCTCAAGGCATCTGATGAATACTCCAAATTAAGGTCAACCATATAGTTTAATGCTAAGAACTCTAACCTTTGGTTAATTGTCCAGGATCTAATGATGGATCCCTGTGTAAACCATCTGATAGCTGCTGATAAATTCCATCCTCTGCCTGTATAGTTGTTCTTAGATCCTTGTTGTTACCCAAATGATTCTCGCTGCTCAAATCCCTTGGAGTCAGAGACTCTTTGCTGCTCACCGTAACAGGTCTTGGAGGTGGAAAATGTGCATCATGATGCAATTTCCAAGGATCCTGGTTGCTGAAAAGTGTGTTTGATGGCACAGGATCCTGCCTATCTACCATCATGCCACCAGTGGCACTTGCATCTGCCAATGGAAATTGTATGTCATCATTAGCAGAAATGCCTGCTTCATTGATAACCCTCCTATTCTGGAACCTTTGAGCTTCATCCTTCCATTCTCCAACGGAACCTGTTGGATCTATAAAAGATGACGTAGGCACACCATGCCACATCTTATTTGGAACCAAAGGTTCAGCAGCCATTCTCAGATGAGCAAAAGCACTGGGATTTGCCAGTTGATGAGGTACTTGATTGGACTGTACCAGAAAATTATGCACAAGTGTTGAATCCAAAGAAGATGGTAAGGCATCAACTTGCTTATTGAAGCTTACATCAGCAGCAGGTTTCATGTAAGTGTTAGAGTGAGGGAACGCCTCTGTTTCACGCAACCCACTCTCTACTCCCAATAATGGATTTTCAGGCCTAGCCTCTTTTGGGGAAGTAACATTCTGCTTGATATGCGATCCATACAGTTCACTAATTCCAGAAACATCAGTTGGATTCACCCTTAAGGCTTCCATCCATGCATCAAGTGGTCTTAGATGATCACACAAAAAGCATGAGTCAGCAACACCTTTTGGCACCAAACCATGATGCTTGCAAGGATATTTGGCCACAGAATCTTGAATTAAAGGTTCTGAAGTTTGGAGAGGAATAGTCCCTATTGAGGGGATATCAATACCAACAGTTCTGTAGTGGGATGGTGCTGCAGGCTGCTTTAAAGCATCATCAGGGCAGGACTGAGGAAGATTGCTGATATGCATTCCATAGGCAGTTTGTCCATCATCCAAGTTTACCATACCAGTAGGAAGCAGAGTAGACTTGGAGACATTTTCATGATGTGCATCTGGAATCTGGGATAGCACAAAAGGCCCCGGTTGACGAGTTGCAATCCCATGGGATGTAGGATCGATGTGTCCCACAAAACTTGGCCGAATTTCAGTTCCTTGAAAGCCAAGAGTAGTTGCTTCTGCACCCAATGCAGGATCATCTTGGCCTACTATTGTACCACCATCTTTCAATGCACTAGTTACCAACACCCTTTGTAGAGGTTGTCGAGGTCTCATGCTCTCATCAGAGCAGTGACTCTGAACAGCATTTGTGTCAGACACAGCCTTCGTGAGACCAGCATTGTTCACTGGCTCCGGCAGCAGTGTGTCTGAGTGCACATGAGGCAATGCTTTCTGGCACATGAAACAGTCGTCCAAATGCACTGGTTTGTCACCTGATAGTATACCATCTTGCTGGTGGGTTACCCATGCGTCTGTGCAAATTACATGCTCAGGCCGTCCTGGTGGTGTGACTGCATGCCAGCCACAATGTTCAGCAGTTTGTCCTGGCAATGGAACACTAAGCTGGGGCTGGTTCTGCTGCAGTGGCTGTGCCTGCGAGTGGAAAGCTTTATAGCCTTGATCACTTGGATTTGGAAGAACTTGTCTGGCAAATTGGCTCTCCTCTGCATAAGGATGCAGGACCTGCATGAATTGTGGCTTTACGGCCGGTGATGATGTAATGTTAGTAACTTGCATGGCAGGCACTGTATTACCTTGAACAGCATGTGCAGTAGAAACTTGTAATGCAGGCACGAATGGATGTGGTGAAAGCTGTTGCGAGCGTTCAGGATGCCTGTAGATGGATCCCACAACTGGCAATGGCTGAGTTGCAATGCACCCAATTTGGGAAGGATTCTGTGGGTAAGTGCATGCCTCCTGGTGAGAGTCCATGTAAGCCTGATACATAATTGGTGGGCGCAATTCCACTGCAGACGACTGAATATCTAAAGCAGACACCGGTAGTGCAACCGCTCCAGGCACAGGCCTGTTCAATTCTTTCTGTTCAGGCCGCGTTAAGATAGGAGGAAGACTCAAAGTAACACCTATCGGAGACAATATACTCTGCGACAATGACGCCCCGTCGCCATCCCCAATCACAGAGCCATCACCAACCTCTCCCCCCGATGCTAGTCCTTCCGAATTCTGTGTAGATGATGCGCTCGCAACACTTTCCTTCCTTTTCAATCCACAACCGACACTCTCTGTTATCCCATTCACTGCATCAACGTACCTCTGTCCGCCATCCACCAAATCGCCGAACTGGAAGAAGCCCGATTGGTCAAGCTCGGACGCTGAAAATAAGAACACACGCAGCTTAACCGATCCGTCAGACGATGCTTCAACCAGCTTCTCGTACTCCTCCATCATATTCTCAAGGTCTTCTGGGCATGACACGGACACCAGCGAATCGAGGTCCTCGTCCGGCAGCTGGTACTTGATCACAACAGATTGGCCATATATGTCGGTCATTTTCTGCACGAGACCGTGAAACCCAATATCTCGCCGGACGCTGATTATCCGCGTCTGTCCGCCAGCATACCGGAGGACACCGTCGCTGGGCCGCGGCAGGATCTTGCCGCCGAAACTGCATAGGAACTTCACTTTCTTGGAGTGCGGGAGATCATCGACAGCAGCATCCTCGCTTGCCGACTCGGTCGAAGAGGGGGGATTGCGAGTGCCGGCGACACCGGCATACGCCTGGTTCGTATTAGCGGCAGCAACAGGGGATGGGTGCAAGACGGGTCTGAACCCAGGGCTCTGATAGAAAGGCTCGGAAATGGGGTGTTCATCCCCAGCCGTTCGATTCACATTCAATGGCCGGAGATCTTTCGTGATGGAGTTCTGATCGATGGCCATGGCTGAAGGGAGAAAGAAAGATAGGGTTTTGGGTTTGGGTTTTCTACATTACAGAACCCTAGCGGGATGGAGAGGGAGATACACCGAGAATGCTGTGTGGAGTAGTCTGGTCACGCAGGCGGAAAGGGAGGAGTGCGGTAGATGCGACTTTTTCCCGTCTGGAAGGTATTTGCGTCGATTCTCTGGTCTTTTTGTCTGAGTTGTAGGATTTTGGAGAGTGTTTGGGTGAAAATGGGATTTGGGAAAAAGGGATATATATGATTATTTTAAGCGTAAATGAATTTTCTTTTTTCTTCGGATTTAAGGAATCCAGATGGAGGGAGAACAAGAGGCACGTGGATGCCCGCCATGCAGATATATGGCTGCACAGGGAAGCCGGGGTTTGGTAGAAGGTGATGCCCAAAAGCGACTCGTGCTGCGGCGTCAAGGGTTCGAATGACGAAATTTCACCGCTAGCAACAGCGAGCGAGCAACCCAGTCTAGCGAGACTCATGCCTCGAGAGCTCGCTTTCACCGTTGCTACGACACTGTCAAAGTATTTAGAGGCTTTAAAATTATATTTGCATCAACTTTAAAAGTAGTTTAAATCTAATTTTATTATATACTTTATTTATTCACTTAAATTTTAATTTTTATACATATCTGTCTAAGTAAGAGGCATTATTTTATACACTTTATTTTGAAAAAAAAGAGAGTTAGTTAGGAAGCTCTAAGAAACCAACAATCTGTAAAAGTTTTTTAGTTAGTTTTAAAAAATTAGTAAGTTAGTTGGTGAGCTTGAAAACTAATGTATAAAAGTTTTTGGTAAGCTTGGAAAACTAATAAGTTGTTGGTTAAGTTGCAAAACCAATAAGTTTTATAGTGAAACCTGAGTTCAGTAAAGGACATTGACTTAAAGAAGTAGAGTAGAAACCCAAGTAAAGGAGATTGACTTAAAGAAGTGGAGTAGGAACCCAAGACGAGTCAAACAACTATAAAAATATTGTGTATATATGCTGCAAGCTATTTTCTCTTTTATTTTAAGCACATCTCTCAAGTTATTGGTCAAAATTTCTGAATGCTCAATTCCCCCTGCCCCCCTCTCGTCCTCTCAACCTACCATTCAGTTAGAGACCAACAAGCGGTATCAGAGCAGGCTTCACTAGTTAATTTTCAAATATCAGTATGTTAACTTGTGAAGAAATTCAAATGGCCACTATGTTCCACAACACATCTGCTAAAGGGCAATCCACTTTTAAACCTCCTCTTTTTTATGGGCCCAATTATGAGAATTGGAAGATGAGAATGTAAAATTTCTTAATTGTCACAAATTACTAGTTGTAGCTTGTAGTTAAGAATGGAAAGAATATTATAAACACAAAAGATAAATATACACCAGAAGATATTCAAATAGTAGAGAAAACATGATACTAAAGCAAAGAATTGTCTCTATTATGCACTATCTTCATCTGAATTTGAAATGATTTTCACTTGTGACTCAGCCAAGAAAATTTGGGATAAACTTCAAGTAGTATATGAAGGTATAAGTCAAGTAAAAGAAACTAAAATTAATATTCTAATGTAAGAATATAAAGCCTTCTCCATGAAAAAATCATAAACCATTTTTGAAATGTTTGGAAGGTTTCAGAAATCACCAATGGACTGAAAAGCTTGAGAGAAAAATATGAAAACCCAAGTTAGTTAAGAAAATACTGAGATCTCTACCTAGTTTTTAGATGTCTAAAGTAACTGCTATACAGGAAGTAAAGAATCTGAGTAAAATGAAAGTGAAAGAACTCATAAGATCACTTATGACCCATGAAGTCATAATGAAGCAAAAAGTTCCAGATAAATTCAAAAGCAAGAAGATTGCTCTACAAGCTGAATCAGAGAATAAAGAATCTTTAGAAGAAGTCTCACCAAGCGAAGATGATGAGGATGTAGCAATAATAACCAAAAGATTCAAAAATATTATCAGAAAGAAGAAATTTGGAAACAATTTCAAAAACAACAACAAGAGTAAGGAAAAGAAAAATGAGATTTCAATGCGTTACAATTGCAACAAATCTAGGCACATGAGATTTGACTGCCAAGAATTAAAAAAAAAAAAAAGCAAGGAGATAAGAAGAAAATGTATCATTTTCACTTTGATAAAAAGAATATTTCTAACAATAGAAAATTTGAAAAGAAGAAGAAAATGATGACTGCATAAGAAATATTGAAAAATATGATGTAAGAAAGCTCAAGTGAAACAGAAGAAGAAAATGAAGCTCAATTTAGTTCACTCGACTACTCCAAAGAAAGAAATCAGGAGGAGCATCATATAGGAATAAGCTTCATGGCTATCCATGAAGATGAGGCAAATTCAAAAACTAAAACTTCTGACTTAGAAGAATTATTAGATGAGTTATATTCAGATTTTAAAACTTTAAAAGCTAAACACAAAGAAACAAAAAGAGAATTAGAAAGAACATTCTATGAATATTCTAAGTTAAGACAAGAAAACTTTCAGATTAAAATTAACCAAAATCTTAACATAGAACTTAAGCAAACAAAAGTAGAAAATCAAGTCCTTAGAAAAACATTAACTTCTACATTATTTGAACTAAAGATAAAGAAGAAAAGTAGAGAAAACCAAAGAAAGAAACGCAGTAATCTAGAACCCAAGCAGAACCTGATTTGGGTACCAAAAACTGTTACTAGCATAATAAATACACAAATATCTATAGATAATAAATTAGTAGTATCTAAAAAGCAATGGGTGTCAAAATATTCTACTATTAATCCACCTAGACCCATTCCTAAATAGGTACCAAAAATTATAACTTGATCTTATTATTACAGGTGTGCTTAAGAGTCACAAGGAGTAGCAAATAGTATATTGATAGTAGTTGCTCAAGATACATGACAGGGTAGAAAGAGTTATTCCCATAATTAAAAGCTAAAAACAGAAGAACAATTACCTTTAGAGATAATGAAAAAGGTAGAGTGGTTGAGATTTTTAAGATTAGCTAACCTCTCTCTATTACTATTTCAAATGTTTTACTAGTAGAAAGATTAAAACACAATCTATTACTATTTCAAATATTTTACTAGTAAAAGGATTAAAACACAATCTTTTAAGTGTTAGTCAATTTTGTGATAATGATTATAAGGTTGTGTTTGAATCACATATATATATATATATATTTTTTTTTATAATAGATAATTCAAATTCAGTTGTAGTATTTGATAAAAGATGAGGAAATATGTATTTAGTAGATTTAAATGATATCCAAGTCAAATATTTTATTGTGAATAATAAAGAATCTTTGTTATGGCATAGAAAATTAGGATATGTCAACAAGTTTATAATTGAAAAACTATACAATAAAGATCTTATTATTGGCTTACCCAAACTAAAATTTGACCGAAATGAAATGTATAATGCTTTCTTAAAAAAGAAAGCAAGTTAGAGAATCATTTAAATTAAACAAAGAAGTATATACAACTGAATCACTTCAATTGCTACACATGGATCTTGTTGGACTAATAAGAACTATAAGTCTTGGAGGAAAAATTATGCATATGTCATTGTAGATAACTATTTTAGATTCACCTGGATAATATTGTTCACTTCCAAAAATGAAACTTTTTCACCAAGCATGTACAGTATGAACAAAATTCTCATATAATAGTCATAATAAGTGATCATGATGGAGAATTTAAAAACTAGAAATTCATTGCTTTTTGTAAAAGCAATGAAATTTTGCACACATTCTGTGTACCAAGAACACCTCAACAAAATGGAGTAGTTAAAAGGAAAAACAGATCCTTGCAAGAGATGACAAAGACAATGTTAAGTAAATATGACTTACCATAATACTTTTAGGCTAAAGCAATGAATACTTCATGCTACATTATTAATAGAATTTTTGCTAGATCTATCTTAACAAAACTCTATTTGAATTATATTATGCCAGAAAACAAAACATCTCACATTTTCATACTTTTGGTTGCAAATGTTTTATTCTTAACAATGGGAAGGAAAATTATGGCAAATTTGATGGTAAATCTGATGAAAGTATTTTTCTTGGTTATTCCATTATTAGCAAGGCATTTAGAGTCTACAATCTGAAAAATAAAATTGTAAAGGAACCCATTTATGTAAAATTTGATGAAAGTACTAACCCCTTTAGAAAGATAAGCAATTTTGATAATGAGACAGGAGAACTCACAACATCCATTGAGAAAATGAAAATACAAGATGTAGACAGATTCTTCACAATTAAAAACACAAAAAGATGAAGAAGACATAGATGATGGACCATCCATCAATGAGGTAAATAATGAAGGTAACAATTCTTTTCTTAAAGATTAAAGATTCATGGATGATCATCCTAAAAACCAAGTAATTAGTAATATTTATGATAAAGTGAGAACTAGATCTTCATATCATCAAATATATGATAATTTTGATTTCATTTCTCAACTAGAACCAAATTGCATAGATCAAGTTTTAGAAGATGAAAAATAGATTATAGCTATGCAAGCAAAATTGGATCAATTGAAACTTAATAATTTGTGAACATTTGTTCCAAGGTCCAACCATCAATTTGTTATAGGAACAAAATGAGTCTTTAGAAACAAATTAGATAAATTTGGTATAGTAATAAGAAATAAAGCAAGATTAGTAGCAAAAAGATACTGTCAAGAGAAAGGAATAAACTTTGAAGAATCATACGCTCCTGTTGCCAGAATTGAAGTTATTAGAATGTTATTTGCATTTACATCTTTCATGAATTTCAAGCTTTATCAAATAGATGTTAAAAGTGCATTTCTAAATGGCTTTATTATTGAAAAGGTTTATGTAGAACAACCTCCTGGATTTGAAGATCCTTATGATTCAAATCATGTTTTCAAACTCAAAAAAGCTCTTTATGGATTAAAACAAGCTCTTAGAGCATAGTATGAGAGATTAAGTAAATTCTTAACAGAAAAAGGATTTACTAGAGGTAAAGTAAACACTACATTTTCATTAAGCATGACAAAAGTAATACGCTAATTATTCAAATTTATGTGGATAATATTATATTCAGTGCAACTAGTGATAAATAATGTTAAGACCTCTCTAAAGTGATGCAGGAAGAATTTGAGATAAGTTTAATGGTTGAGATAAAATTCTTTTTGGGACTTCAAGTAAAATAGATGAAAGAAGGAATCTTTATCTATCAAGCAAAAATACACCAAAAAATTACTCAAGAAATTTGATTTAGAAGAAGGAAAACCATTATCCACACCAATGAGTATATCCAATGAGTAAGAATTAAAAGCATGATAAGATCTCTTTTATATTTAACTGCAAGTAGACTAGATATTATGTTTAATGTCTGCATGTGTGCACGATTCTAATCAGATCTTAAAGAATCACATCTAATTGCCTTAAAAAGAATATTTATATATCTTTTAGACACTCCGAATCTTAGACTATGGTATCCAAAAGGTTCAAACTTTGAATTAGTAGGCTTTGACTCAAATTTTGTAAGATACAAGGTAGATAGAAAGAGTACCTCTAGATCATATTAGTTTCTTAGAAGCATAATCATATCATAGTTCTCCAAGAAACAAACATCTACTGCTTTATCAAATATTGAAGCTAAATATGTAGCTGTAGATAATGCTATGCACAGATTTTATGAATGAAATGTCAACTGAATGATTATGGTCTGAAATATGCTGATACTTATATTAGATATGATAATACTAGTGCAATAAATCTGACAAAGAATCCACTATTACATTCCAAAACTAAACATATAGAAGTCAAACATTACTTTATTAGAGATCATGTACAAAACCATAACATCTACTTAGAATATGTACCAATTGAAAATCAGTTAGCATATAGTTTTACAGAACCTCTTCCAAAAGACAAATTTTGTAAAATTGGAAGAGAACTTAGTGTACTAAATCCATGCTCATGAAATGCATATTTAATCCTAATATAATGTTTAAATTTCTAAAAGCATTCATAAATGTTAAATAAATTGCTTTAGAAGTATGTTAAAATTTTTGAAATAACATTTAGAATGACTTAGAAGTGACAAAACATTCAGAATTCATTAGAAATCACACAGAACTTCTGTTTAATCTCAGAACTATTTTCACTCATCACAGAAGTTCTGTGACACTTCCTCAGAACTTCTGACTCATAGGCCTGATTGCCTTAGAATTTCTTCACTTCAAAGTTCCTTCTTCACACATTCCTCAGAACCTCTGAGGTTATTAATACAGAAGTTCTGACTAACCACTAATCCACACAGAAGTTCTGACTAACTACTAATCCACACAAAACCTTTGATACAGTGTATTAGAAGTTTCGTCCCCTACTAAAACCGTAACCTCAAAAACTATACACTCTTATTTTGTATCTCCGAGTTCCTTCTTTAGAAAGGCGATTCAAATTTTCTCATCATCTACATTTTTCCTCCAAATCACTCCTATTTCAATTCATCCTTTGAAATTTATCATCCCTAGAATCTTTGAAAATAGTCTTTTTTTCAAAACCCTATGACAAAAATTCTACTAGTCGTTGAAAATGGTGAGGACACAGAGGGCTAGCAAGTGAACTAAAATTTTATCCTCAGATTTTGAGATCAGGAGAAAAGAGAGTTTAAAAGAAGAAACTCCAAGAAAAAGAAGAAGAATAGAAGATTATGTTCTTAAGGTAGTCTTCAACAATAACTCTTCTACTCATAGTAAGTTCATTAAGTATTTCGAAGGAAGAGAGATTGTGAAAGGAAGAGTCTTTGACTTTGAAGTGTTTGGAGAAAATGACCTAAATTTAGAGGTGACAAATTGGATTAAGTTACAAGGTTAGGAAAATTTCATGAGCTATAAGGATAAATCCTATACTAGAATGGTTCAAGCCCTAGACACCAACTTTAACTACACTACCAGGAAATCATGGATTGGAAGGACTAAAAATAGATCTATCTCTAGAGAATATAAGAAATGCATTCAATATTCTTAATATAGAGCAGTAAGAAATATATTGACCATCTGATAAAATAAGGCTATTTTCAGATCTGACTAGAGTAGAAATTAAAGAGTATGTGACATACTTGCATGTAAGCCATCTGAATTTAGATGTTAAGCTTGCTCACATGTTGATCTTCAACCACATATATTCTAAGTTAGGAGGTAGAGATCATAGTTTTGAGAAGGAAGCCAAGATCTTATGAGCTGTGAAGCACGGGAAGAAAATAGATCTGGCTCAAATAATTACTGATCAACTATATTTAGTGAAGACATCTATGAAGTAATATCTTCCATATGGGATAATTATGAGGAAATTTCCAAGGATAGCTAACATTGATCTCTCCAAAGAAGATGGAGAAGAATTAATGGCAAGAGAAGCAATAAATAGAGATACTTTGAAGAGAATTGGCTTCAATTTAACTCAACAAGGATGGATTTTCCAGAAGCCAAGAAAAGAAGAACAAGTAAAGAGAACAGAAACTAGAGAAATAAGAAGAGACAAGTAAGACATTGTAAAATAAGCAACAAAAGAAGAAACTATAGAAAGAAATGAGGGAGAGACAAAACTAGAGGTAAAGAGGAAAGTATAGCAGTAGTGCCCTCAAGACCTACCAAAAACAACAATCCTCCATTCCTCTACCTCAATAGCCCACCTACTCAGTTCCACAAAACATTGACATTATTCTTTCAGCCTATCTATTGCCCATCCTCACAAGAATAACATACCTTGAAACCCAAAACTCAAACCTCAAACAAAAGATGGATTCAATTTAGGAACCACTAGCTCACAAGCTAGATTCACTAAGCACTCAAATTGAAACTATTAAAACCCATCCTCAAACCCAACATTCACCATCCTACCCTTTCTCTTCACAACATCATTATAAATCACCTTCACCCATTCATTTTCCTACACATTCATCATCTTTCATCTCATATGCACACACTTCAGCTCTAGAAGTTATCCAACATTAGGCTGAACAATCTGAAGCTATCGTTCAAATTCTCACATAAAAACAACCATCTTTACTATTCCCAAAATTCATTCCTATTGAACCATCACCCAATCTGCTAGAAGATTATCTTTCAAATCCATGTAGAGCTATTGTTAGATATGAAAAGTATCCCACAGAAGGACCACTTCATACCTTTCATTTTCTTCCTAAATATCTAGACTGGGGTTGGCATGATCTCATTCTGTTGAGAGAAGTAGTCCCCGAACTTCCTCCAAAATGGAGAAGAACTCAAACTCCTCCACCATCTCCTCTAAAATCTCCTCCAAAACTAAAGGATGAAAATTGTGATATTCTTCTTCGTATTTATTATCCAATCAAACTCATATATTCTAAATTCAAAACTTAATCAGAAATCAATTTTGAAATCTCTAGAATGTTTCTGTCTAACTACCTTGTCATCCATCCCTCAGCTCTTCCATTTTCACAAATGACGGATTAGATTGCTCTTTCCAGAATTCAACTAATCCCTGATCCTCCTCTCACACCCATGGGTTATGAAATCAACATCCCTTAGTTAGCATATTTCTAAGATGCATATACTCAGAAACTCCTTCAATTGCTTCCAGCATCAAGGCCTCTTAGAATAATATTTTCATCTCTCTTAGGATGTTTCAATAATATTTTTATAACTAAGGAAGAATTTTTATTTTACTTTGCAGCTAATTTGAAAGCTATTGTTGACATTCTTCTACTTCCTTATCCAAAGCTTGCTGATATATCACTCCATCATAAAATTTGTGTGAATTATCCCAAACCAGCCTCCTCACCAAAACCAAAAACATTACCTTTCCCCCCAAATAGCCACAAACTTCATTGTATTATGTTTTTTTCTAATGTATCTTAATCTGAAATGATGTATCTCTTTCTGTTCCAATATATTTCAATTACTCTTATTGTGTAATATAGCTATCACTTGGATGTACAAAGTTTTATCATTTTAATGCAATATTTTTCTTATTTCCTTTTACTTAATTCTTTTTTATTATGACAAAAGGGAGAGAAAAGTAAAAATAAAGAAATGAGAAAAATAATTTTTCTTTCTAAGTACACTCAGGGTACATATATTTAGGGGGAGTTTACTCATGCAGGGGGAGCCCCACTAAGCAAACAGAAGTACATTGCATATCCTGAAATTTTTTTGAAAGGTTTATCACTCAAATATTCGTCATCATAAAAAAGGGGGAGAACGTTAAATCTAACCCCTTTACTAAGCTTGATTTTGAAGATGAATGAGATTAAACAACTTGATTTTGATCATAAACAAACAAATGAATGAAGGATTAAGATATTAACAAATTACTTTCTAAGTGTTGCAACACTAAATATCAAAATAAATTAAGGAAAGTAACCACAAGAAATAAATGTGTTAATTATAAAATTATTACATTAACCCTTTTAAAGGAAGACATACAAAGGAATGCTCAAATAAAAGAAAGTTTAAAAATCACTAAGAAGTAAAATTAGAGGCTTTGCATGAAAGTTAGAAGTTGAGAAGAAATCAAGAATTAAATAAAAAATTAATCAAAAGTTATGCAGAAGTGTTTCTGAATAACATCAGAAACAACATAAAGAATTCGGAAGCACTCGGAAGTTACCAAATGTAACCCAAAACATGCTAGAATTAGATCATAACTTCCTCAAAATCAATACATAGAATTATAGAAAATCAGAGGATGGATAGAAGTTTCATCAGAATCATAGAAGACATCATAAGTAACCCAGAAGACACTTCGGCTATATAGAACCATGACAGAAGAAATCTTGGAATGTTAGAAGCAAATCAGAGGATGAATAGAAGTTTCTACAGAATAATTAACACATTACACAGAAGCAATGCAGAACATGGACCTGTTGCATAGAAGCAATGCAGAATGTTGACACGCTACATAGAAGCAATGCAGAAAAGATAACATGATACATGGAACCAATCTAGAATGTTGACACATTGCACAGAAATAACTCAGAAGAAAATCAAAAGCATTCTTAGAGGCATGTTCAAGAAAGCATGAGTCAATGAAGAATAACTGAAACAAAATCTAAGATTCAAAGGTAAATTAGAGGCTACTTAGAAGTTCTTTAGAAGCCTAAAATGTGGCTATTGAAGGATAAGACAATGGACCTAAATTCTGAAGAGGATGCTGCCAAAAACTTACTTATCAAAGAAATTTTGAAGAACCACTTTAGAAGTTCTGTCAAAATATAAATCAAAAGATAAAAGTTCTAGGCACTCTACTCAGGATTTTTGAACTTCGACAATATGCAAAAGTCATTATCAACCCTGCCTAACTAATTTGAAAATGATGCCAAAGGTTGTAAGGGCTAAAACTTTTCAAATCTTATGTAAAGTTGATTAAGATGACACTTAATCATCATCAAAGAATACATTGAAAATTACTTTAAATCGAGAAGAGCATTCACAATTTCACAACTCTAGCTGCTACAACACTAACAAAGTATTCAGAGGCTTCAAAATCAGATTTACGTAAACTTCAAAAGGAGTTTGAATCTAATATCATTACATACTTTGTTCATTCAATTAAGTTTTAATTTTCGTACATGTTTACCAAAGTGGGAATCATTATTTTGTATATTCCATTTTGAAAAATAAGAGAGTTAGTTGGTAAGCTTCGTGCAACCAACAATCTACAAAAGTTTTTTGTTAGCTTTGAAAAACCAGTAAGTTAGTTGATGAGCTTGGAAACTAATGTGTAAAAGTTTCTGCTGAGCTTAGAAAACTAGTAAGTTGTTGGTGAACTTGCAAAACTAACAAGTGTTATAGTGGAATCTAAATTCAATAAAGTAGACTAACTCAGAGAAGTGGAGTAGGAACTCAGGAAGTGCCGAACCACTATAAAAATACTTTGTATGTGCTCTAAGCTATTCTCTCTTTTATTTTAAGCACATCTCTCAAGTTATTGGCTAAAATTTTTGAAAGCTTAATTCACTCCCTTTCTTGAGCTACCATTTAATTAAGGACCAACAAAAGTCATTTCTTATCGAGGCAATTCATCAAGCAATGTATATGCATCATTTACGTGATAATATTTCAATGAAATGTATCAAGAGAATTGCATTTCTAATCACATATACTCATCATACAATTCACTTATCATGTGATTAACCATAAGAACAAGTCACTTAAAGCTTTTAATTTATCTAATTCATAGCTTAATACACTATATAGAAAAACCCATTTTTTCCATAACTCATGAACACAACATAATTAATTTCCTTAGGTCAAAATCCTTCCAAAAATACTATAATCAACAATTTAATCATTTTCCCCATGATCCTTATCCATAACTCATGAATTTTTCCCTAATTTCATTGTTTATGACATATACAAAACCCTAATAATGCATAATTCATGATGTCACATGCCCAAATCACTTTCAAATTATGATAATTAACTTATTAATCATTTTTCTCCATGCTTCCATATTCTTCCCCACCCCCGCCCCCCCAAACCACTGTTCATGGCTAGCATAAACCCTAGTAAGAGAAAAATCCAAATTTTGTTAGGGAAAAGTAACTTACCACTGATTCTAAGCATGACTTCCATCCACCAATAAGATTTCAAGCCCAAAACTCAAGTAGCTTCCTCCATTTGCAGAAAATCAAATTTTCTTCCTTCATTCACCATTAAATAACTAAAACTTGGGTCTAAACTTAAGATCAAGGGATTCTTCACCTAAGCATGAAAATTTTCAAGCTGAAATAGTAAGGAATCGAAAAAAATGGGGTTAGGGCAAAGTTAGGGCATTGGTGAAGAAAACGAAACAGGTTTTTGGGAGAAAATGGAATGAATTCCATTTAAAAACTCAAGTTGCCGACTTAAACCGCCAATCACCAGATTGGGCGCCACTATGCCAGCCTCCCTACCACCAATTCTATCCCTTGTTGTTCTGTATTTTCTCCACTTTAATTTCTCCCTTTTTATATTTTTTACTCATTATTTTTCCCATTAATAATAACATAAATGCACAAAAAATTACTTTAATGAACTACAAATCAAATCCAAATACATGGGCTCTTAATCACTCATGTGTGCACCTTGTAAAAATTACTTCAGTTCACCTGCAATTCACATATGTATGCTATTTGAAACACTTTTCCCCACTTAATCCTCCTCCTAATGACTAAAAATAATTTTTCATACCCCAATTTCACACTCGTTATAAAATGTTTCATCCTCTGAACTTTCAATTTCGTGAAATTTTCTTAAGCTCGCAAACCCATTCATTTATTCATACTATTTTATACTTAAGGATTTGTATCCTCATGATACACCATGTAAGGGTAGCTTTCTGATCATATAACCTGATCATTAGACTTTTCTTAATAATAACATATATATAATGTCCTCTCTACTATACTCAAAATGCTAATACAATTATTATAAATACACCTGATCTCATGGTTATCTAAATTTATGTGAGGCCCTGAAATTTGTGAAGCAGGTAAGTTGTTCTTGCAACCTGGAAATGGGTGATATATGTGTAACTATCAAAAATATTGAAGGAAATTGTGGACATACATTTCAAAATATGAAGGACATGATTAATGAATGGGGTATTCTAAGTAATTGAAAGGAAAGACAGTGGAAAGAACGACCAGATGGCAGTGTAGGGAGGATGAATGTGCACCACTTTCAATCCACGAGCAACTTAAAATACTCCATCATTCTCAGCTCCAGCCCATTCATTGCTCCCCGTGCTAAGGTTCACCAAACTAAACATAATTCAAGTAGATTTTCGAGGGGTATCATCGGCACAACATACTGTAGCCATCTAGAGCAAAGAAAATGCTGCAATTCGATAGTTGGGGCAGTGGTTTCAGCAAAACAATTTGAGGAGAACCTCCCTAAAGGGGATTTCGGTGGAAATTGGCAAAAGAAAGCTAGTAAGTAGGTGATATTGCTACAAAATTCATGTTTTGTTAAATGATTTCTTGGAAACAAAGCTTGTGGAATGCATTATATGATGAGCTAGGGTTTTGCAGGGTTGAAAACTAAGCTAATGGAGTTTTGGAGGATGAATTGATGGTGATTAGTAGTTAAAGTGATGGTAGTTGTGTTAAAACATACTTATCTATAAATTGGAAAGAAAACCCTAAGCTACCTATGGCTGGAAATAGAAAATCCAAAAAATTTCATGGCAGGTGTTCGATGAAATGACAATTAGAAGGGTATAGTGTTATTACCCTTTGTTATTGAACCAATAATCTTCCCTTAATCAGGATTTAAATTAAGTAATTAAGCAAACCTAAGAATGGGTTGATTAAGAAATCCAAACTAGGATTCAAATCAATGATGTTTTATGGGCTTTGATCATGTGAAGACATTACTGGAATACATATTATATGTATAAGAATTGTAAATCGAAGTGTTGCATGTGGAATCACGAAAGATAACGTAGAGTGGGCTGGCTTCTTGACACTAAGGTAAGCGGGTTTATAATTTTATATAATTAAGTTTGAATATCATAATTACTTATTTCAAACAATCCATTTTGATTCTAGTTAAATCTTGTTGTCTTATGCTTTGTTGTTATGTTTAAAAGGGGGGATTTTATGGCACCAAGGAATAGAGGTTTTTGTATAATCATTAAGTCTTTAAGTCATGATTATGGGCAAATGTATGTGCATGGTTGAATACATGGCAATTCAAGATGAGTTATGCTTTTAAATTGTCGAACAACTTATGATTGGCATGTATAATTGATATAAGCTATTGATGTTGATTCTGAGTATGCAAATAAAGTGGAATTGAGTTTGAAAAGAAGTCTTAAGTGAAGTGAATGAGGGTGTAAATAAGGAGGTTTAATAGGGCAAATAAGGGGGTAAATGGAGGAAGCAAATCAGGTACACAACTTGGTGAAAAAGTGGGTAGCGAAATTTAGGGCCATGGCCCTACTACAGTACAAGGGAGGAACAGTGGATAGAAAAATTTAGGGCCACAACATTGCTATAGTATTGGTACAGTAAGTTGACAAAAAAATATTTTTTTAATGCATTTAATTGTTAGAATTATTTGAGGGCTTTGTTGATGTCTTCCTGATGAACTTGAGCAATCTTTGGGAGGTTTCAAAAACATAAAGATAAGATGGTAAAAAGGTCAGAATGGTATGTAAAGGTTTGGCTACAGTTATATATATGATGGCCCGAATGGTGGAATGGCCTGAATGGCCAGATATGATTCATCTGAAAGGCGAGATGGCCCGAATGGCCAAATATGATGCACTTGAATGGTAGAATGGCTGGATATTATTTGAATAAAAGGTGAGATAACCCAAATGACTAGATATGATGCTCCTGAATGGCAGAATAGCTCAAATGGTTGGATTTGATTTATTTGAAATGAGAGATTGCCCGAATGGCCAAATTTGACACGCTTGGTTGACGTAGTGGCTTGAATGGCTGGATATAGATATGCCTGGTTGGTATGAAGGCCCGAATGGCCTGAGTTATGTGACACATTTGATTACGATTGACTGCCTCCCGAAGATTCATTAGAGACGGTAATAATGGATTAACGAGGTATAACGGAGTGCGAATGTGAACAGATGAGAATAAATTAAGGTAAGAGAAATATAAGAAGGATGATGAAAATGAACCATAATAAAGTGAATATGGTACAAAAATTAATAGTCATTGTTACATCATCTAATGGATTATGGTTGCACGTCGTGACCCACTATATGTTACAAATTTCATTTTTCATGTGATAAGATCTATATGTAATATTTTGTTGTTAATTTTTGTTTAATTATATACCTACTTACTGAGTTTTCCAAACTCACCCTATTTTAAATTTTGATTTTTAGTTGATAGGCCTGAAGATGGAGCCCAACATAGGGTTAGGCCTCAGGATCGGGATAGGCTATGAGTCATATTTGTTGAGCATCCATCGATATAAAAAACTTTCTTTTGATATTTAGGATGTATATAAATTGTAAAAATTATAAATTTGTGCTTGTGCTGTATATAAATGTGTGTAAATAAATTTTTGTTGGCATGTCATGATATAAGATGGACATGAAATCTATCTAACTACCTCTATCACAATGTGATTATCGATTATGGGCAGCTGTGGGTGTATGATATTTCATTTATGTTGATTTTGATATGCATGATTATACAAGATGATGGATTGTATAGGTTAGAGATGGACAGTACAGGGGGGACTTTGTCCAGAGTTTCTTGCATTACTACCCTATATTAATTCCCAAAAAATGGGGCGTTACATAGTGGTATAAGAGTAAAGTGATTGCCTAATACTTAGAACAGTGATTGAGAAAAGTCCCAGAATTATGATGCTTAAGGGTTGTCAGATCAATGAATACATGACATGCTCAATATGAATTAATTAAACCATAGAAACACAGGGGACCGTTAGTTAGATGATATTGTTAGTGTAACTTCTAATATGATGTGTTGAGATGATCTTATAATTGAATATGGTTATATGATTTTATAATGGTAAACTATATTGTATGTCTCCAAGAAAAAGAATTGATAAAGGAAAATCCCCTATGGGGGAGACAAGCCTCAAAGGTAGCCTTCTCGTACTCGATCTACAAGCATTATTATCAAAGAGGCTTAGCTAAAAGCCCCGAGGGTGGAGGAGCAGCCCAATCAAGGTGATGACTCTAGACCAACACCTAATGATGCAGATAATGAAGTGGTCAATGACGTTGGTCCTGTTCAAATGATGACTCAAGATGGGGGTGAATTAATTCTTTAAAATTTTTGGTTAGATAAAGATTAAAGTGCAAGATTAAAGAAAAGACTGATAACATAATGTACTTAAACTGATAGTTTTATAGTGGTTTGGCCCTTCAATTAGGTTCCTATTCCACTTCTCTGAGTTAACCTTAATTGTTAAACTCAAGTTCCACTAATACCTTTTTTGATTAGTAATCTCCTTCTCAAACAAATATATCTATTAGTTTCCAAGCTCACCAACTAACTTATACAAATACCAAGCAAGTATTCTACTTGCTTTCACTATATGGAGGTAAGTTCTCAAACTTGCAGAGATATACAGAAATAAATATATACAAGTATTAATGCCTCTAGTAGGCTGATTTTGTACGAAGTTTGAAAGCATAAAACACAAGTAATATGATAAAAAAGTAGTAGGATTCAATCTCTAGAAGTGGTTGAATGAATGACTTTGAATGCTTCTTTGAATGAATTGCAGTAGAGTTGAAATTGTGGAAGAAAAGCCTTAAAGACTTAGTAAATGCTCTCTCTTATTTTTCAATATAAAAACTATTATCTTCTTCGATCTCACTTAACTTCTTTAATATTAAGATCTCTGACTTTCTCTACTATGTCAGGTGAAAATTATTAAATGCTAAGAAATGTTAGAATTTATAACCACTATACTTTTAATGAGGTTTTGGAGGCTATGAATTAGCTTCAGATCCTTTGAGCTTTTAAGAGATAGGTAGTTTACTTCACATATTTTTGTATCTTCAGATGCTTCAACGATATGTTTTGGAGGCTCCAAAATGGCGTAATTGAAGTGTCTTGCGTTAGGACTGTGGAGGCTGACTCTAAAGGAATTGACTCCGAACTCCGAAATGTTTCTCTGTCTCTGAAGTAAATATTCAGTGACTCCGAGGAAACTAACTCTAAACTCTAAAGTGTTTTACTTGTCTCCAAAGTACCTCTCTTCTGACTCCGACGAGTCATGTTCTCTAAAAAATGTTTTGTTAACTCTGAATGTTGTAGTTCGTTGTCTCTGAAATACCTTGTTGATTAACAAGTTATTTGGCTCCACTTCGAAGTACTTGATTTAATTGCAAAGTTTGTGACCTCGTGACTCTGAAACAATGTCATCACTTCCGAAGTTATTTTTTTGTGTCTCCAAAGTGCTTCAGTGGCTCCAAAAATGCTTGTCTTAGGCTCTAATGCATTTTTTTGTTGAATCCAAAGCTCATGACTTCGTGACCTCTAAAGGATTTCCTTTGTATTCGAAGTTCTGTAGTGGCTCCAAAACTTCTTTGCTAACTCCAAACCATATGACTTCGTGACTCCGAAAGATTTTCCTTTAATCTCCGAAGATTTCCAGTGGCTCCGATTATTGATTCCAAAGAGTTAATCTCCTATTTCTGAATTGCATGAGCAACTCCGAAGGGATGAACTTTTAAACCCAAAGTTGACTCCGAAGCTTCCTTGAAACTTTAAACCTTTTGTTTTCTTCTTTTGAGTATATCTGTGATTTATATACTTAGATTTCTTTAGCATTTACTTAGTTTCTTCCTTTGATCATCATGAAGATTATTCTCAAACTACGTATTGGAAAATATTTCTACAAAATGCATGAGAATGAATTGTTAGTATGTTAATGTTTCACTCATGTCTTTGCTCATCATCAAAATATGGTTGGTTAAGAATGTTTATCATCAAAATAAAGCTATTTTAAGAGTATATGTTCAACATTCTCTCCCTTTTTGATGATGACAAAACACTGAGTAATGCACCTTACAAAATTTATCTAACAATGAACTTAAAGTAACTTAATTGAATGAGTTTCAATGAAATTCTATCAATTTAGTGTAACTCCCCTGAATGGGTGCATAGAATTTTAACTTAGTTTAATATAAAAATTTCATACATTCAGTACATCATAAAAAAAATTTCATACATTTAGTACATTTTCTCCCCCTTTTTATTAGAATCAAAAAGGTGGAAAGAAACAAAAGGAATATTCATAGTCTTTCATGACCAAAATGTACACATACAGAACTTGTCATGATACAAAAATTTTCAAATACAAAACATTATTAAAGTTTAATACATAAAAAATTCATCACAGAGGATATAAAAGAGCATATATAAAGAATATCCTTTAGAGAAAAAAAATACAGAGATACCAGAATCAATGAGATAGTTTGGGTTTTCTCTTATAGGTTTTAGAAAAGGGTTCAGGTTTGGGTTGAGAAGTTGATGGTTTAGAAGATGACTTAGACCATTTTGGTGGAAGAGGTGGAATGAAAAATGGATTCTTTAGGATTGCTGAAGGAGGTTCATGGGTGTATGCTATTGGTCCACAATCAGAAACATAAATTAAATCAATGCATTCTTTAAATTGTGGATCTAGTAACTCAAGAAAGGCAATGGGAGTCCCTTTTAAGAGGGTTTCTATATTAACATTCATTCGGGCTATGTACTCTTATGGTACATGGTTATTCTACAGAGAGGAACCTTTTTGTGTTCCATTGGGGGTGGAATCTTTGGCTTCCTCTTAGGTTTGGAGGAGGATGGCCGAGATGAAGATGTAGAGGATAGTGGTTTTGGTTTTAGAATTGTAGGAGGTTTTCTGATTTTGGCTTTCGTCAAAGGTGGCGGTGAAGTTTTTAGTTTTGGTATAGTGGCTGGTTGAGACTAGATCTGCCATATCCTATGGTGGAGAGAAGGATCAGATAGCTATGGATATGGAAGAGGAAGATCATCAGCAATGGCTTGGAGGTTTGCATTTTGTAGAAAGTGAGTTCTTCCTTAGTGATAAGAAAACATTGATAAGGACCTGAGGGAGATGGAAATGTGGTTTGGGATTTCTTTGAAGTTGGTAGTAAGTTAAAAAGTTTTTCAGAATACTCTTAAAGGATTAACTCTTTATCAGGAATTTGAATTTTGAAACTCGTGAGAGTGAGTGGCAGATTAGGAAGAACTTGAATCCTATACAAAATGTTAGGATTGTCAAGTTCAAAAAATGGATATTCCTGAGGAGATAGATGGATAGACTGAGAACATTCTAACAACTTTTGAGTTGATCTTTGATTTACTCTCAAACTCAGAAAATGTCATCCTGATTGGATTTACAACATGAAGAAGAATAACAGGATTACCATTGAATGACTTTGGAGGAGATAGTGGAGGGCTTTGTAGTGGAGTTTGAGGAGGAGTGGGAGGTCTTCTCCATTCTGAACAAATTGAAAGTGTATTCCATTCTGGTGGAATTTCTTCATTTTGTTTAGATATTACTTCTCCTGATCGTATAAGATCCATCTAAGTCTAGTAAAACCATATTGCTGGCCCATGGGGAAGAAAATAAATTAGATGGGGTGGAACTGTGAAATACTTTGCATATCTAATAATTGCTCTATGAGGATTAGAAAGATTCAGGTAGGTTTGGAAAGACTTCAGTGATTGGAACTGATGGTGGCTATGATGGAGGAGGAGATAAGGTGATTTTAGTAGGTTGATTCACAGGTTGAGCAACTTTTGGAATTATAAGAGATGATGGATGAGGATACTATGTGGGGAAAGATATTACTATGATGGAAGAGTTGGTTCTGATTGAAGAGAAGTAATGTGGAAGTGAGGAAAAATGAGTTGGAGGTGGAGAGAAATGAGAGTGATAAGTTTAACTTTTGAATGACTCTACTAGAGAGTCAAGTCATTGATCATTCTTATTAGCTCTCAGGATCATGGATGACATGGCATTGTTAAGTCTATGATCAATTCTATTCATCTGAAGAGCTAGAGTAGACAAAAAGTGTTCAATATGTGTCAATCTATCTTCTAGGTTGTGTGAGATGGGTTATGTAGTAGGGATTGATAAGTGGCTGGTGTGAATGATTGATGAGAAGGAGTGGGTATTATGGGTGATGGAGATCTAATGGGAGTATAAAATGGGGTGGTTGCTCTTACTGCTGCTGCTTCACTTTCTCTTCTTAAAGTCTCTTTTGACTCTTGTATTCTAACATTTCTTAGATCTTCTCTAGAGACTTCTTCTCCTCTCTTTGTCTCTGTTTGAGTCTCATTTGTGAGAGGTTCTTCTCTTATTTTCAGGGTCTCCTATCTTGCTAGGCTTTTTAGTTCTTATTCTTCTGATCTGGATCTCTTTAGTTATTCAGTTCTTTTTGGTTTTTCACTAATCCAGCCTTGTAATGTCCTCTTGAAACCCATTCTTTTTAGGGTTCTTTCATCAACTATGTCTGAGTCTTTAGACTCTTCTTTCTTTTTTCTAGTCAGATTTACTCTAGTATTTTTGAGAATTCTTGTGAAGATCATCCCATATGGAAGTGGAAATCTTTTTGTAGATTTCACTAGATACAGATGATCCACTATGATTTGTGTAAGGTTTATTAATATTCTTTTTATTTTTCAAAGCCCATAGTAGTTTTGCATCTTTCTCTAAAATTGAATATGTGGCTCCTATCCTTGGATACACATTATTTATTACCATTATGTATACCAATTTGTAATCTAGGTTTAGATGACTGACATGTAAGTAATTTTCCTTTGTATCTATTTCAACTCCTGCCAGGTCTGAGAATAATCTCACTCTGCTTGATGGCCACTCAACATATTCTTCTTCAATTTTAGGGAGGTTGAGGATTCTTCTGAAGTTTTTAGGAGATAGGTTTATCTCAATCTCTCCTATCCATGATTTCTAGGTACTTGAGATTAGATTACTAATTACAACCTTCACTAATCTAAGATAACATCGCTCTTTACAATTCAAAAAATCAGCCCAACCTTGGAATTGAAACCACTCATATACTTCCAAGTTTATTCCCCTTTCTCCGAATACTTCAAAATTAAATGCTCTACCCTTGACAATTTCTTTACTTTCATACTTTTCAAGATATCTAGAGTAGACATTTTCTTTGTTAAGGAAAATTACCTCAAAAGTGTCATCTTCATGCCTTACTCTTTTAGAGATACGTGTATCTGAAGCTTCATCCCTTTCCTTCCTTCTGATGCTTGAATTAGTTGTTTTTGTTCATGCCATTGCAGTAGAAAGAAGTGGGGATTTAGAAATTGATGGAAAAGATATAATGGAAGAATTGCTTAAACTAAGGAGTTTGAATATAGCGAGAAGATGAGGGGTTTCTTTGAAATGATTTTTTTGGATGCAAAAAGAGAAAGGGTGGAGGTCTTAAATTGTTTAAATAGGATCCAAAACATTGTTGGAGGATCCAAAATGAGTAAATTCAATTTTCAGAGGCAATGGTTCTGTTTAGTTTCGATGACTTTGAAGCTTTACTTTGGAGGTAACATAGCCCATCAGAGGCTTCAAAATGATATATATGGTTTTCGGAGGTAAAACAGAATATAACTTCGGAGGGTCCAAAATTTTATTTTGTAGGCATGATAATTTTTTGGAGACATTTTAGTTGATTATTGGAGGGTCCAAAATTTTATTTTGTAGGCATGATAATTTTTTGGAGACATTTTAGTTGATTATCGGAGGGTCCAAAGGGTGTTTTGGAGGGTCTAAAATGTTGTGAATTTTCAATTTTATCCTTTTTGTACATTTTTTTTATCATATAAATGTTTTATTAATTTTTAATTTAAGCATTTGGATCTAAGACACTTAATTCTCTTCTTAATTTATTGAATCTATCTTCTGGAAGAGATTTAGTAAAGATGTATGCTAATCGATTTTCATTTTGCACAAATTCTAAACAGATGTTATGATTTTGAACATGATCTTTGATAAAATGGTGCTTAATTTCTATATGTTTTATTCTAGAATATAAAATTGGATTCTTGATCAGACTTATGACACTAGTGTTGTCACATCTAAGCAAAGTTAAGACCAAATCACGTAACTGTTGTTTCATTCAAAGGTTCTGAGCACAACAACTACGAGCTGCAGTTGAACTAAATAGTGCATATAGTAATCAACCAAGTTCTAATGATGAGCAACAACATGTAAGTGAACATATATGGTACTAAGAATTGTGCTCCCAAGTGTTGCAGAAATGTATACATGCAGGGAAGCAATTTGAATATAGTGGACAACGTACACAGTGAATGCATCAATAACCATAATCCACTAACCGAAAGAAGAAAAGTATGATCAGAAAGAATGACAATGAAACTTTGAAAAGAAGCTATTAAAGAAATCTGTAGTCATGGAGCTCAAGCCTTGATGAGTGATCAAACAAATTGTCTATAAATCAAGTCAGTGTCAGATAGCATCTACCTCAAGAAGATTTAGATAAATCATTCCATGGTCAAGTTAGAAAAAATGCTTATAATCAACACTTACCTACAACATAAAGATGAATTCAGTTTGCAGAAGCATAAATGAAATGGAGCTAAAATCAGACAAATGTGGAAGCAAAAATAGAGTCAAAATCACTCAAGCATTTGTCTATCACATAAAGCTCATCTGAAAACTAAAGAGGCCAAGGAACTTATCTGAAATCTTTGCAAAAAATATAGAAGATAAAGAAGAAGCGGCACAGTAGCTACAAAAGAAAATTTTGTCTGTCATCTTCATCTAGAAAAGGTTGTTTGTTACTAATAACAATCAAACCATCAGATAATCACTGAAGAAGTAAGTCATCTATGCCTCAATGAGTCGTTTGTTACTTCCAATAGACAACCAATCATATGAACAACTGAAAGGAGGATTCGTCTGCTCACCACAACTTTGTCTATCACTTATGATAGACAAACTAACAGACAAACCATTTGGAAGACTTTGTTTATGGGTTGCAACTTTGTCTGCTGATCTCAACAGACAAAAAATAGACAAAGTACATTTTGTCTATCAGGGAAGAAGCCTTGTCCATCAATAAGAATCATTTGCTACTTACAATAGACAAAGGCACTTCGGTTGATGAAAAGAAGACTTTGTCCAGTGAAGGATACTTCTTCTGATGTGAAGAAGCTTTTTCCATGCCAAAAAGATCGTCTATCACTCACAATAGACAAAGCCACCTCACTTGATGAAGAAAATTTTGTCTGTCAAGAGAATGTCGTCTAATGAACAATAAAGAAGAGAAACTTTGTCTACGGTTCCATAATTTATCTGTTACTTATAATAGATAAACCAAAAGATGAAGTAAACTACTACAATGGTCTTTAATAATGACAAAGTGGTTTATCATATGGATATACTCAGAGTCACTTTGTCTATTACTTAAAAAAGACAAAGTCCTCAGATAAATTATAATATATTATAAAGAGTAGAATCCATCTATGCCAGACATCGCTCACTGCACTCTCCGATCAAAATCTAATTCAAAGCAAATTTTATAAAGCAGACTGGACAATTTGAGATTAGCTAAAGATTGAAAGAAATTCAAAGGAAAATAGTCTACATTCTGATAAAGGTTGCAACTTTCAAAGGCTGCGTCCCTTCAGGCTTAATAGGAATTTTTCCATAATAATAAATGAATCAGTCAACTAGAAAAGTCTTCATCCGATGTTTGCTAAAATCGAAAATGCACCTTCTTCAAGAACAACATTGTAGGCTTTTTAGCTATAAGTAAGTTTCTTAAAGACAACTTTTCAATGGGAGAAATTAGAATGGTCTTCAACATTAATAGAAAGTCAACTACCTCCAATGAGCAGAAGTTTTTGAAGCAATATAAAGGTAGTGCAGTGTTAACGATGAAAGTTGACAACAACAAAGCTTAAACAAGTAATACCTCTTTCAATCAAACTATGTTTCCTCCTAGATAATCAATCTCCATTGCACTAATAGATAATGAAACTGAAAGTTCTATCATAATCATATACCTAGAGTATTGATATCTAATAAGCTTTAACAAGATATCATTTTAAATATTGGGTTAATCTTTGTACAAATTAGCCTAAGAAAAGAGGTAGTATAATGTGTGAAAAAAGTGCTGTTAATTCAGTTATGTGAGTTGGTGGTGAACTCAAAAAAACTATAATGTATGAGTTATTAGTGAGTTCTGGAAAACCAACAACTTTGTTGGTGATCTTCGAAACCAGTGAGTTTCCTGGTGAGCTTGTAAAACCAGAAGAGTATTGGAAACACTATGTTTACGCCCCCTAAAGCTGGAATCTAAAAGAATGTTGGGAGCAATAGTGTACTTCCATTATATGGGATATAGTGGAACCTAAAGCACAATGAGTTGGTGCCCTTGGAAGAGTGGATGTAGGGATGAGGTTTTCGAACCATTATAAAAACTGCATTGTTTGTTTTTGTATGTGTGTGTGTGTGTTTGTGCTCTCATTTTATATTCTTTATTACTTCATCAAGCATGATATTATCACTCACATCACACACACACACACACACACACACACACCCCAACTTGCGTGACATGGGAATAACTAAGAGAAGTTGAATTTGAAAGTGAAGCAGTCATGTTGACCAAACAATCAAATATGAAAATTACATGTATACTGCAACACTACTTCCTCTTAGCTCATTGATTTTTAATTGGATATAATTTTTTATATGCTTAATTTACCCCTCCCCTCTTGAGCTATTCATTTACATGGGACCAACAAGTGGTATCAGAGCAGGCTTCACAAGTTAATTCTGACTACCAAAAGTTAACTTGTGAAGAGATTCCCATGGCCAAATTGTTCTACAACATTCCTGCTTAGGGATAAGAAATTCATACACTCTTATGCATTAATGATAGATACTGAAATTTTTAAAACTCTTGTCTCTCACTAAGCATGATAGAATACTAATATACAACTTTGCCAAAGAAAAATTAGAAATTACATATGACATAGTTAACAAGATCCAGAAGACCGAAGCAATTGACTCTACAGAAGCTGCAGAGAAGGGAGAAGTCAAAAGAAGCATTCAAGAATCCTCAGGAGCTGAAGACAATCAGATAATCAAGTAAGTGATTTTCAATATCTTATTAGTTTAAGAAAAATGAGGTAACTTCCTAATCTAAATCTTCAAATCCTCAAGAAATTTATATTTGCCTTGAATGCCACTTGATTAATTGCATATTATCTTGAATGTCATACATAATAAGCTACCTATAAATTTGAAAATATATCATTCAGAATCAATTGTATATTACTCATCGAGTTGCTTAAGCATATAAAGAAATTAATCACTCAAAACTTTGAAAATTAAAAGCTTTTAATCACAAGAAAACCAATATTCTCTCCTTAGACAATCATGTTTATCTTAGATAAAAAACAAATTGAAACATACTATCATTTCATATCTGCCATCAGATGAAGTCATAACTTTGTTTGAAGGCACCAACTTCGTTTAAAGCTCCCAAGGATGTATTTGATGAATTTCTTATTTAACCTCGCATCAAACGCAGCCATCCCACTCACTATAGTGACAGAGTCCTCCCTCAAAAAAGGTGATTCAAATTCCAATCATTGCCTTCTCCACTTCTCATCCTCTTAGCGTCATTTTCCTTTGTTCATCTTGGTGCCAAAAACCACAAGTTCTTCCACAACAAAACCCTAAAACCTTAATTGTCAGAAATGGCAGATGCAAGAGCTATAAAGACGATTCCAACATCCACCTCTAGAAGAAAAAGAAGCAGAAAGGAGTCAGAGGAACTGCACGAGTCAGGAAGAAGCAAAGTATGGAGAAATAGATTTCTAGAGGTAACTTTCCCAAATAATGAACAAAGTTGCCAAGAATACATGAATAAATTTTGTTACTAGAAAAATAGTAAAGGGTAGAGTCATTGGTTTCAAAGCTTTTAAGAAATTGAAGCTGAAAGTATGTGATTGGATAAGCTTCTAGGGCTGAAAAAATTATATGAGTAGCAGGGATGAAAGCTATTACAGAATGGTGGAAGTACTTCTCTACAATTACAACCATAAGAGTAAAAACTCAAGGATTGGAAACAAGGAGGTAGATCTATCCTTCAAAAACATTAGACAATGTTTGAATCTTCCCTTGATTGAAAGACAAACATTTCAGTGGCAAGCACCCAAAAGAGAATTGTTGTCACAACTGACAGGAACACCTATTAGTGAGAATGTAAAGAATCTAAATCCCAAGAATCTAAATGTAAGCCTAAGACTTGCTCACATTAACCTCAATAACAACATTCATCCCAAATTTGGAAGTAGGGATAATGTCTCTAAGAAAGACACAAAGATTCTTTGGGCATTGAAGTACAAAAAGAAATTGGATCGTGCCAAATTGATGTCTGACCATCTCTTTCAAGTCAAACCATCACCAAGTCTTCCTTTGCCTTATGGAATGACAATGACTTAAATATTGAAAAAGATAGAAGTAGACTTATCATATGAAGTTTCAGAGGTATTCAAGTCCTTAGACATGGTCAATGAAATAACATTGAAAAGGATGGGAATAACCATACAATCAAGTGATACAGTCATTAAAAAGGACAGAAGGGCAAGACAATAGAAAAAGGATTAGAGAAGAAAAAGAAGACGGGGAGGAAGAAGCAAGAAGTGAAGGAATAGAATCTGTTAGGGAAGAAAGAAAGGAACACCTTCAACAGCTGCAGTAGAAGAGACAACAGTACTAGAAAGAGAAGCAACAACTGCAGTAGAACCATCTCCACACAATAGCCCAATTCCATCTCCCTTCGGACCTACTCACTCACCTTCAGTAATCCAACACATTCCATTGTCTCCACATCATAGTCCAACTTCATATCCTTTTGTACCCGTTCATTCATCTCCACCTACTTAACACACTCCATAAAATCTTGAAACAGGCTTCAAAACATTGAACTATTTGCTGCATCGATGACACTAAGAATGGATTCATTGGAAAAAAAGATAAAAACCTTATTCTCTTTAATTTCCATCAAAAACCAAAAGAAGCCAACTTCTGTCTCACCAAGTAGAGATGTTCATTTTGCCTCACCATCCCCTCAGTCAGTTTACTCCTCTCCTACCTCACCTCATCAATCACCTCATTTTTCTTTTATTCCACTCTCACCACATCACACATCTCGTAAATCTCCATCTCTTGCTCATCACACAGATCTTTTACTAGAATCTCCTAGGTCTAATTCTATATCTTCTATATCAGAGTCAATAATTCCAATAAGTTAAATCTTTAAATCTTTAAAATCTACTTCAAAGAAATATACATCTCAAGAAAATCCCTTTTCACCTCAACAAAACATCCACCTCATTCAAACTTGTTCAAATTCCGAAATCTTCCCATCTATCTCTAGTCATTCCTCAACCACCTTCACACATCAGTCAAACTACTCCACCAAAAGTCATGCCATCCTCATCTAAACATATTAGTTTTAGAATCCCAAACTCCTAAAATAAAATTCCTCAATCCCTAAGAACAGAAAATAAAAAATGACCGTTGAAGAAATTGAATATAGACAATTAATAAACCAAACATTACTTTCACTCTTCAATCACAAAAAAAATCCTTCACTTTTATCTAATCTTCCTTTTCCAAATTTTGAAGACCAAGATTATCTTGATAGCATAATAATAGTGAAAGAATCATCCAAAACCTTCAAACCTAAATAGATGGAGATAAAATCATTGATAAAATCCTAAAAAATTCTCCCAACAATCAACAAATGTTGTTCCTTCCACAACACCAAATATTGAATCCTATCCCTCTACAATTCACACTTATTCTAAATCATCACCATCTACAACACCTCCTCCTATTAAACAATCTCCTTCTACAATACTTGCTCTCTCGATTGTTGAACCATTTCCTTCAACCACTCAACAGCCCTCTTCTAGTACTCAACCTTCTGTAAGGATCAAAGTTTCAACCTTCAGGCTCTCAACAAGCAATACTCAATGAGCTAAATCTACATTTATCTCTATGAGACACGCCACCTTCAACTATCAAATAAATGCCAACACTATAGCAATTCATCATGGTAAGCCTCCTTCATATCCAGAGCTATTGAATGATAACTCAAGCAGGTATTAAACTCATTGATCATCATGAGATAGCTCCAAATCCTCTTATGTTATAGTCATTTTTGAAAGATGGTTAGCTGCCAACAAGGAAGCTCAAGATCAAGGATTACCTCTTCCTCATCCAATACTAATGGATCCTAACTATTGTCCCTATTGTCCCAAAGGTTCTTAATGTAAAACTTCCATCAGAAAAATGAAGTCTTTTAAACAATTATGATTTGGGGTCACCATTGTACATTGTATATATCTCACATTAATGAAATTATTTTTGGACAAACATTTGGTTATTATCACTTACATTGTAAAATCTCTATTTCCCTTCTAAAATTTATCTTTTTGATTATGACAAAATGGGGAAGAAATATATGTAATGAGTGAAAACATGAATGAAAATAGGACCATACAGGAGTAAAATTTAATGATGGTATCTACTCAGGGGGAGCTGAGCCACATGAGCCAAAATCTAAAAACAAGAGAAGTTAAATAAGCAAACTAAGTACTAAGTCAAGGGGAGCCATAATACAGTTATTTATGCATAAAATTTTTGTGCATTTATAGCATTACTCTTTCTAAAAGGTATTTCACTCAAATGTTTTGTCATCATAAAAAAGGGAAAGAATATTGAATAAATAGTGCATATGGCAAACAACCATGTTTTGATGATGAGCAACAACATATGAGTGAACATGTGTGGTACTAAGAATTGTGTTCCCAAGTATTGCAGAAACAAGTCTATACATACATGAAAGCAATTTGAATACAGTAAACAACGTACACAGCGAATGCATCAATAACCAGAATCCACTAACTGAAAGAAGACAAGTTGAGTATTCAAGCAAATTGTCTATAGATAAAGTCAGTGTTAGATAGCATCTACTTCAAGAAGATTCAGATAAATCATTCCACGATCAAGTCAGAAAAAAGGCTTATAATCAACACTTACCTGCAACATAAAGATGAATTTAGTTTTTAGAAGAAAAAATGAAATAGAGCTGAAATCAGACAAATGTGAAAGCGAAAATAGAGTCAAAATCACTTAAGCATTTGTCTATCACATAATGCTCATCTGAAAATTGAAAAAGCCAAGGAATCTAATTGAAATCTTTGTAGAAAACATAGAAGACAAAGAAGAAGCGGCATAGCAGTTACAGAAGAAAACTTTCTCTGTCATCTTTATCTACAAAAGTTGTCTGTTACTAATAATAATCAAACTATCAGACAACCACTGAAGAAGCAAGTCATCTATGCCTCAATAAGTCATCTGTTACTTCCAACAGACAACCAATCATATGAACGACTGAAAGGAGGATTCTTCTGCTTGTCAAAACTTCGTCTATCACTTACGATAAACAAACTAACAAACAAACCATTTGAAAGATTTTGTCTTCGGGCTACAACTTCGTCTATTGATCTCAATAGATAAGCAATAGATAAAGTATGTTTTGTCTATCAGGGAAGAAGCCTTGTCTGTCAAGAAGAATTGTCTACTACTTACAATAGACAAAGGCATTTTGGTTGATGAAAAGAAGACTTCGTCTAGTGAAGGATACTTCCTCTGATGTGAAGAAGCTTTGTCCACGCCATAAAGATCATCTGCCACTCACAACAGACAAAGCAATAGATAAAGCTACCTCACCTGATGAAGGAAACTTCATCTGTCAAGAGAACATTGTTTAATAAACAATGGAGAAGAGAAACTTTGTCTGTGATTCCACCATTCATCTGTTACTTATAACAGACAAACCAGAAGACGAAGTAAACTACTACAATAGTCTCTAATGACAACGAAGTAGTCTATCATATGGATCTACTCAGAGTCACTTTGTCTATTACTTATAAAAAACAAATTCAAAAGACAAAGTCCTTAGATAAATTATAACATATCATGAAGAGTAGAATCCATCTGTGCCAGACATCATTGACTGCACTCTCCGGTCAAAACCTCATTCGAAGCAAATTTTGCAAAGCAAATCGGATAATTCAAGATTAGCTAAAGATGGAAAGAAATTCAAAGGAAAGTAGTCTATATTTTGATAAAAGTTGCAACTCTTAGAGGTTGCATTCCCTCAGGCTTAATAGGCATCTTTCCATAATAATAAACGAGTCAGCCACTAGAATATCTTCAGTAGTGTATTTGTCTTTAGTGTTTAGGATAATCATTCCATCTTTGATGGTTTTTTATAGCTGATAAATGAGGTAATCAAGAAGTTTTTCATTCTCATCTTCCAGAATTTATGCTTTGTACCATCAAATAGTGGAGGTCTGGAAGTAGATTGACCTTCAACAGAAGTGTTATCGAAATAGCTAGCCATAGAGATATCTTCACAAGTTATATGAATGGAATAGTAATGTATAATTGGTGAAGCCTACTATGATATCAATTTTTGGTCCTGTTCAAATGGTGACTCAAGAGGGGGGAGAGGGGGGTGGGGTGTGAATTGAGCCTTTAAAATTTTTGGCCAGGTAAAGATTAAAGTGCAAGAGTAAAGAAAAGATTGATAACACAATGCACTTAGACTGATATTTTAAAAGTGGTTTGACCCTTCACTTGGTTTCCTACTCTACTTCTTTGAGTTAGCTTTACTTGCTAAACTCAGGTTCCACTGACACCTTCTTTGATTACTACTAATCTCCTGATAAAAAAAATACACCCATTGGTTTCTAAGCTCACCAACTAACTTATGCAAATACCAAGAAAGTATTTTACTTGCTTTCACTACATGGAGGCAAGTGCTTAAACTTGCAGAAATAAGCAAAAATAAATGTGTATAAGTATTAATGCCTCTAGTAGGCTGATTTTGTACAAAGTTTAAAAGCAGTAAACAAAAGTAATATGACAAAAAAGCAGCAGGATTTAATCTTTAGAAGTAGTTGAATGAATGACTTTGAATGCTTGTTTGAATGAATTGCAGTGGAGTTGAAATAGTGGAAGAAAAAAGCCTTAAGACTTAGTAAATGCTCTCTCTTATTTTTTAATGTAAAACACTATTATCTTCTTCGATTTCACTTAACTTCTTTTATATTGAGATCTTTGACTTTTTCTGCTATGGTAGGTGAGAATCATTAAATGCTGAGAAATGTTCAAATTTATAACCATTGTACTTTAAGTGAGGTTTTGAAGGTCATTAATTAGCTTCAAATCCTCCGAGCTTTTAAGAGATAGGTAGTTTCTTAGCACACTTCACACTTTTTTGTATTTTTGGATGGTCCGAAGATATGTTTCGGAGGCTTTGAAATGACATGACCGAAAAAACTCGTATAGGGACCATGGGGACTGACTCTAAAGGAATTGACTCCAAACTCCAAAATATTTCTCTATCTTCAAAGTAATATTCAATGACTCTGAGGAAATTAACTCTGAGCTCCGAAGTGTTTTACTTATCTTCAAAGTACCTCTCTTCTAACTCTGACGAATCTTGTTCTCTAAAGAATGTTTTTGTTAACTCCGAAAGCTGTAGTTCATTGTCTCTAAAATACCTTGTTGACTTCGAAGTTATTTGGCTCTGCTCCGAAGTGCTTGACTTAATTCTGAAGTTCACGAGCTCATGACTCCGAAGCAATGTCATCACTTATGAAGTTATTTTTCACTGTCTTCAAAGTGCTTTAATGTCTCCAAAAACACTTGTCTTGGGTCCGATGTGTTTTTCTTTACTGAATCTGAAGCTCGTGACTTCGTGACCCCGAAAGGATTTCCTTTGTATCTGAAGTTCTCCCTCCAAAGCTTCTTTGCTGACTCCAAAGCATGTGACTTCGTGACTCCAAAAGATTTTCCTTTCATCTCCAAGCTTTCCAGTTGCTCTGATTATTGATTCTGAAGAGTTAATCTCTTGTCTCCGAAATGCATCATGAGCAACTTCGAAGAGACGAACTTTTAAACCCAAAGTTAACTCCGAAGCTTCCTTATTATCTTGGGCATGGATTGATTAGTCAGGTATGATGCTAAGATTGATTGTAAAACTAAACGAGTTACCTTAAAAGCTCCTAATGAAGTAGTAATCATCTTTAGGGGTTTGCCTAAAGGTGAAGTACCTAGACTTGTATCATCTATGAGAGCCCTCAGCCTAGTCTGGAAGGGGTGTGATGCCTATCTGGTATCCGCTGTAGATGCTCATCTTGAGCATCGATCGTTATAAGAGATACCTGTAGTATGAGACTTTTCAGATGTATTTTTAGGGGAATTATCTGGATTGCCCTTGGAATGGGAAGTGGAGTTTAGTATTAATCTCCAACTGGGAGTAAAACCAATATCTAAAGCTCCATACAAAATGGCACCAGTGGAGTTAGCAGAATTGAAAGTGCAATTGCAAGAGTTAAAGGATTTATATGTCCCAGTGTGTCACTTTGGGGTACAACGGTATTATTTTTGAAAAAGAAAAATGGGAGTCTGTGGTTGTGCATTGAATATTAGGAGTTGAATAAGGTGACTATAAAAAATAAGTACTCATTGCCCCATATCGATGATTTATTAGATCAGTTACAGGGAGCTATAATCTTCTCAAAGATGGACTTGCTATGAGGATAACATCAAATGAGAGTTAAACTAGCAGATGTATATAAGACTACCTTTAAAACTCGATATGGGAATTATGAATTTTTAATAGTGCCATTTGGGGTGACAAATACTCTTACAGTTTTCATGGACTTAATGAATAGAGAGTGTTTAAACCTTATTTAGATCACTTCGTGATTGTGTTCATTGATGATATTTTAATCTATTCTAAAAGTACAGAGGAGCATGAGTTTGATTTGAGAATGGAATTAAAGAGGTTGAGAGGAAAGAAATTATATGATAAATTAAAGAAATGTGATTTTTGGAGGAACATTGTCATCTTCTTGGGGCATGTGGTCTCAGGCGATGGTATCTCAGTGGACTCCCATAAGATAGAAGCTATAGTCAATTTCCCTAAACTAACTACAATGATAGAAGTCAGGAGTTTTCTCAGATTAACTGGATATTATAGGAGATTTGTTGAAGGATTCTCCATGATTGCCATGCCTTTGACCTAGTTAACTAGAAAAGGAATTATGTTTGAATGGAATGAACAATGTGAAGAAGCCTTTCAAGAGATAAAAATGAGGCCAGTAGAAGCACTAATTCTTATTGTACCATCTGGAAGAGGCAAATTTATGATTTACAGTGATGCATCCAAGAAGGGATTGGGTTGTGTATTAATGCAAAATGGGAACGCAATCACTTATGCCTCTCGATAGTTGAGACCTTATGAACATAATTATCCAACCCATGTTTTAGAATTGGCAACGATGGTATTTGCTTTGAAAATATGGAGACATTATCTCTACTATAAGAAATGTGATGTGTATATAGATCATAAGAGTCTAAAGTACTTCTTTAATCAGAAAGAATTAAACATTAGGCAGAGACAATGGCTAGAGTTGCTAGAAGATTATGATCTGACCATTCATTATCACCCAGGGAAGGCTATGCCATGGCTAATGCTTTGAGTAGAAAATTTGGCAGTAGTATGACATGTTTGCTCACCAAGAAGAATGGGCTATTTGAAGAATTGAGGCAACTGGATTTGCAGGTGGGAATTAAACATCCAGCCCACTTTGCTAGATGAAATCAAGGTATCCAAAGAAGACAATATAGATGAAGAATTTCAGAAACTCAAAGATAACGTCCAAAGAAATGAACAACTTGATTTTCTGTTAGGTACAGATGATATCTTGAGATATAAGAATCGGATAGTGCTTCCTAAGGGAACCACTATGATCCAAAAAGTACTAAAAGAGGCACATTATTTACATTATACTATTCATCTTGGTAGTACCAAGATGTATCAAGACTTGAAATCTCAATATTGGTGGACTAGAATGAAAAATGATATAGCCAAGTATGTGGCCAAGTGTTTGATATGTCAGAGGGTGAAGGCAGAACATCGAACACCATGTGGTTTATTATATAGCCAATTGAAATTCTTAAATGGAAATGAATAGATATTACTGTGGATTTCATTACTGGCTTGCCCAAAATAATAATAGGACTTGACAGTATTTGAGTGATTGTTGATAGAATGACAAATTTAGCCCATTTTATTCTCGTTAAAACTACTTTTATTGCTAAAAAGTATGCATGGATTTATCAAAAAGAAATTATAAGCAATTGGTGTGCCCGAAGTCATTATAAGCAATCAGGGTTTACATCTAAATTTTAGAAAGAATTACACAAAGCTTTGGGGACTCATCTTGATTTTAGCTTTGGGTTTACATCCATAGACAGATGGGCAAACTCAGCAAGTAAATCAGCAGATAGAAGATATGCTTAGGGCATGTATTCTTGAATGGGGCAAAGCTTGGAGCTAGTATTTAACTCTAATTTAATTTTCATGTAACGACAATTACTATTCTATTTTTTAGGTGGCTCCATCTGAAGCTTTATATGGGTGAAAGTGTAGATCTCCATTATATTAGACCGAGGTAGGTGAACATACCTTAGTGGGATTGTAAATGATTGCTGATACAGTAGAAAAGGTGGCCCAAATAAAAGAAAAGATCAAGATTACACAATCATGCCAAAAGAGCTATACTGATGTGCAAAGGCGTAACTTGGAATTTCAAGTGGGAGATAAAAGTATTCTTAAAAGTGTCTCTAATGAAGGGTGTACTCAAATTTGGCACCAAAGGAAAGTTAAGTTTGAGATATATTTGCCCCTACAAAATTTTGAAAGAAATTGGCAAGGTAGCCTAATTTCATGGTATACAACTTTTAAGTTTACCAATTTCTCCAAATCAGCTTAAATCTATGCCAAAAATGGTCTACAAGTGATGCCTTTGGCAAATTAAGTAGGTCTAAAGCCTAAGATAGTTGCAGTGTTTTAGCCATAACTTCCATGTTTGATCTCTAAATTATGTGATTCTTGATTTTTTGGACAAATGACTTGAAGGGCTACAATGTATATGTTGAACGTGTTTCCTAAATTAGTCTCAATAAGTACCAAAAATGGCCTCAAAGTGACACTTTTCATATTCTGCTTCTTTTTGATACCTAAAATATCAACTAACTCCATTAAGTGCAATATCTAATCAAATATAATTATAATCCAATAAAATCATGATAATTAAGGATCCAAAATATATAAATTTAGGTATTAAAATATGGTATATTAATAGCTCATCATCCCGTATGCCAAATCAGGGGTCATTCACACATGTACATGGACAAAAACCTACTTACCCCAATAGAGAACAACCACACAATCCTCAACCTCAAATTCCACAATTTAGCACCCAACTCAATGCCCAACGAATCCTACATACATAACATGTACCACCATTGAAATTTATGTGTGTTTGGAAGGGGAGATCTAATTCAATTTCATAAACTACGTGAAATTAACCTAATCATCTCTTTAGGCTATACTCTTGCCTCATTACACAATTACACATTCAAAACACTTGTTCTAGTGGAAATTATCATTCATTTCAAGTTAAGATTCCATATGATCTGATTTTTGGGGTTTTCACTCAAATCTAAATTTTAGTGCTTCCCTCACTAGAATACTCCATTTAAGTTCGATGATTATCTACTAACATCCTTTCATTTATTTCCACATTTGATAATTTTAATAAACACAAAACATCCCTTATCAAGTCATTATCAACATAGTTTACAAGGTTAACAAAAATTAGATTTGTAGCCCATTCAAGCTAACACATGGAGGGTCTTTAAACATTATGTCAACATGGAATTTAACATAATTTCAAGGGCCTAAACCCATCTGCTTCCTCCCCAATTTCATTCACCAATTCAAGCAAAATAAACATCATTCTTAAACATCCAAAATCTGCCCATATAGCTGTCCATTTATGGGGTTCCTTTTTAATGCATTTAAGTGCAACTTTTCATTCTAATGTCCTCTATATTGCTACCAAATTTGATCCCCTTTTAATAAATGCATTCAATACCTTGTCTTGGTGCCCAATTAATGGCCAATTAGGGGCTACAATGAAATCATTCAACATACTTCACTTCTAATAGAGTCATTTCATCAAACACTTAATATACATAAATCAAATTATCAATTTCAGGAATGTGCAATAGGTTGATTACATTCATAGCAATATGCAACCAATATTTAGCATAATTGACATTTAAACACCCTTACTAATGAGCTGATTAAGCCCCTAATTCAATTAAATCCCTATGTAATTCATCACTCATGAAAATACCCAATTCAATCATGAAGAATATTGCTGTCCACTTCATGGACAACAGTATACACAAGTTTCCCTAGCGTAAACATCATATTATTGCCATACTTGGACATTGAATTTGTTTCCCTGTAAAAATCCAAACATATTTCTCCCTAAATTCTCAAAATAGTCCCCTGCAAATTGCATAATAGCCCCTTAAACTAGGAATTGATAAATCTAATTGGGGAAACCACTTACCAAAAAAAATTTGGGTTGTTTTCACCCCACAAATGATATCCTCACTCAAATCTTCAAGCCAATACACAGCAGTAAGATAGGTTTCTTGATGGGGATATAGTTTTTCTCCTCCCCTTTTATGTCCAAATGAGTAGGAGTAAGCACCCCCTTTCCGTGGGTGATGATTGTTTGTCTAAACAGAATTTTTCTAGCTAAAAATCAAGTGCAAAAAGTAACATGAAGGGTCTGCTAGGGTGGCTTGGGCATGAGAGGGGAAAAAGGGAATGGATGGGAGGGAGAAGGGAATGATAGAGCGTCTAAACATGTTTTGCATTTGGTACTCTAGTGATCCTCTCTTATGTCCTACACATGCAGCCCTTCTGTGATGATTTTTTTCTTTTAAGATAAATGTAATCAATATATATCAGTCAATCATCTCCCCGCCCCCATAGTTATACTAAGTTAAATAAACAAATCCCTTCAAAATTTTAATTAATTTATGTGTATAATTACCCCAAAAATAATTATTTAGAAAAATTTTCTTACCTCCAAAATCTCTAGGTTCACATTATAACTCCCCTTACAAAAAGTCAATCGGTCTTTCTATATATTGCAGATTGTCCTCGACTTGTATCTCTTTTGGTCTCAACACATAAGATGGATCTGATTTATACTTCTATAACAAGGATACATGGAAAACATCATGTACTTCATTTAGAGATTGTGGTAATGCCACTCAATAAGCCACTTTACCAATTTACTCTAGCATATCATATATATTAGGCTCAATTTGCCTTTAGTACCAAATCGCACTATGCTTTTCATAGGGGATACTTTAAAGAATACTTTATCCTCCACCTAGGACTCTAAATCATGCCTTCGTGTGTCAGCATAACTCTTCTGATGTGACTGAGTAACTTGGATCTTCTCTCTAATCCGTGACACCCTGTCTACTGGCTGTGCAATCATCTATTGGCCAAGTAATGCATGCTCACCCACTTCATCACAATGTGATGGTGATCTGCACTTCTAACCATACAATGCCTCAAATTGAACCTCAAATTGAGCCATCTGAATACTCAAATGGGAATTATTATTGTATGCAAACTTTGCCAAGGCCAAGTACTCACTCCATGCTTTGCTCCCTACAAGCACACATGCCCTCAGCATATCTTCTAATTGTCTGTTCAACAGTTCCATGTGCCCATCTGTCTAAGGATGATATGTAGTGTTCAAATCAAACCAAATCCCCATGGCCTTATGTAAGGCTCTCCAAAACTTTGAGGTGAACACCGAACCTTAATCTGTAATGATGGACTTAGGTGCACTATGCAACCTTACTATCTCCTTATGATAGATCCAAGAATATTTCTTTGTTGTAAATGTTATCTTCATAGGTACGAAGTGAGACACCTTAGTTAACGTACCTACAATCACCCAAATACTATCATATCCTACCATTGTCCGTAGCAATCTAGTAATGAAATCCATCATAATCTCTCCCATTTCCACTCAGGAATCTCAATGGGTTGTAAAAATCCACTTGGCCTTTAGTGTTCAGCTTTCACTTTTTGACATATCAAATACCTAGCCACATATTTGGCTACATCATTCTTCATACCATTCCACAAATAGTGTGCCTTTAGATCATTATGCATCTTCATACTACCTAGGTGAATGGTATATGGTGAATAATAGCCTTCCTCAAGTATCTTTTGCACTACCACCGCTTCCTAAGGAATTGCCAACTAATTCCTATATCTCAAAATATCATTAGTGCCCAATATAAAGTCTAGCATTTAACCATTTTGATTTTTCTCTCTCATCTTTTGGAACTCGTCATCTGTAGTATCCTCTTGAACCAACTTGACCTCATCTATTAAGGTCGACTGTAGACTGTATAGTCATCCTTTCATACACACATGTAGATCCAAGCTCCTCATTTCTTCAAACAACTTGTTGAGTCTTGTGCAAATATACATGATCACAACCAATATAGATGAGGTGGGTTAAGTATCATTTCCATGAGAAAGTATGTTGTTACACACTAAGTACCAAATATGTATCAATTCATATTATTTTATTGAGTGAATTGTAACAATTGTTATAAAAACTAAATCTAAACAAAATAGTGAAACTAACATATCAAAAGAGCAAAGGAAGAAAAATTAATGGATGAAGTATCTAAGGATTCAACTTCAACTAGCAAATCCAATTGTATTGATAAATTGCATTGAATAAATTTTCATTCATCTCATTATCAATCAGATGTACTAAAGTATCTACCACCCCTTCTCAAGTGTTATGGTAGGTGTGCTTATTGAAGTTACCTACTATGTCTCTATTTAGATTCACAACAATAAACCCATCAAGCTTAGGTATCCAAGTGTGATATATGCGCTCATAAGGTCATACTGGCACGGATTACACATTTACAATGGCTCCTTCTAGTCTTTATTGCGTCATATGTTCCTCAATTCAAGAGTATTCCTAATTCATCTCTCTCAAGCATAAATTACGAATCTCTAATCATACACATGGTAGCTAAGCATATGTACACATTAAGCATAGAAAGGAAGAAATAATGAGAAAGAAAATAATCTAAATAAAAAATTAAACATCTATACAAGCTTCATTGCTAGGATCCATCTAATCCTAGATAAAAGAAATTCAGAACCACATATTTGAATTAGAACTAACTGAATGATTAATAAATAATGTATGAATTCGAATTGAATGTTGATTTTAAATACAAAAAGATAAACTAAATAGAAAGACAAAGAATATGAAAAGTTGCAACAGCTCTTTCCCCAATTATCTTCTCTCCAATCTCCATTGGACGTGCACCTCCCTTCTCTCCAGTTTATGAATGTGTTTTCCTCCTTAAATAACCCTATTTAGGTTTGCTTTATACTTCTATACAAATTCCAAATTAGCCCTTGTGCGAAAATAATCAAAACATCTAAATATAAGTCACTTTCCAAACTTGTACTAAAAGCATTACAGCACCAAAGTTGCTATCCACAACATGCATCCCGTCCGCACTATTCTTCAAAGAAAGGTTTGGTATTTTGATCATACCTTTTTCATATGATGTACAAATCATGTGATTCTTAATAGATTGAAAATATAATTACAAGGGCTACAAATTTCATATTGAACAATTTCTCTGAAGAAGCCTCCAAATATGCCCAAAACTGGCTAAAATTGATATCTTTGTCAATTTCAGTGGGTCTTAAGTATGAGTTAGTTGTAGTGTTTTAACCATATCTTTCACATATGATATCTAAATCCTTTGATTTTCAATTTTTTGGACAAATAACTTGAATTTATAAAACTTCTATGTTGAACATGTTTTCCTAAATTAGTCTCAATTTTCACCAAAATGACCTCAAAGTGATGCCTTTTATCATCTTCAATAATTTTCACACTTGAAATAGAAACTAACTCCATTAAGTGCAATATATAATCAAAACTAATAAAATTATATTAATTAAGGATTCAAAATATGTAAATTTAGGTATTAAAATATGAAAAATGTGAGCTTATGATAACTCCTTCCTTTGAGTAAGCACATGCCATGCTACTCCCAGACTTCCTGCTCAAAGCATCAGCCACTACATTGGCTTTCCCTGCATGGTAATGAATATTCAAGTCATAGTTTTTCAACAACTATAACCATTGCCTCTATCTCATATTCAACTCTCTCTGTGTGAAGATATACTTTTGGCTTTTATGATTAGTGTGAAGATATACTTCTTGCTTTTATGATCAATGAAAATATTGCACTTCTCATCATACATATAATGGCTTCATTTTTTCAATGCAAAAACAACTTTTGCTAATTCCAAATCATGCATCAGATAGTTTTGTTCATGTAGCCTTAACTATCTAGATGCATATGTTATCACATTTCCATATCACATTAACACATAGCTTTGAAGCATCACTATAAACCACAAATCTGCCCTGTCCTAATGGCACTATCAACACTGAAGCTTCCACCAAATGCCGCTTTAATTCCCAAAATGCTTACTCACATTGATTAGTCTAATTAAACTTACTTCCCTTGTGAGTCAATCTAGTCATAGGCACTACAATCGTGGAAAACCCTTCCACGGCCCTTTGGTAATATCCTACCTATCCCAAGAAACTCCTCACCTCTGTCACATTAACTGGTCTTGGCTAGTTCACTACTACCTCTGTCTTATGGGGATCTACCAAAACACATCTCCATAAACTACATGACTCAGAAATGTCACACTGTTCATCCAGAAATCACACTTTTTGAGCTTAGTATACAACTTTTTTTCTCTAAGCTTTTGCAATGTCATTCTCAAATGGTGTTCATGTTCCACCATACTCTTGGAGTAGATCAGAATGTTATCAATAAACATGACTACAAATGGATCAAAATATGGCCCGAACGCCCTATTCATCAAATCCATAAGGCTGAGGGTTGCATTAGTCAAGCCAAATGGCATCACTATAAACTGGTAATGCCCATATCTCATCCTAAAGGCAATCTTAGACACATCTGTAGCTTTAATTTTCATCTGATGATACTTTAATTGTAAATCAATCTTGGAAAATGTTTTTGCCCCTTACAATTGATCCAGCAAATCGTCAATACAAGTTAATGGATACTTATTCTTGATGGTTATTTTATTAAGTTCTCTGTAATTAATACATAGTCTCAAGCTCTCATCCTTCTTTACAAACAACACTGGTGCCCCCTACAGTGACACATTAGGATGAATGAACTCCTTATCCATCAAGTCTCACAACTGTATCTTCAACTCCACAATCTCTAATGGTGCCATTCGGTATAGAAATCTCAATATTGGCCTAGTTCTAGGTTGGAGATCACTACCAAACTCCACTTCTCTTTCTGGCAGTAATTCCGATAGTTCATCTAGAAATACATCCAAAAATTCTTGCAGCACTAGTATATCCTCCAATGATCTATGCTCTGAATGAGAATCCACTACAGATGCTAAATATGTCTCACACCCTTTTTGCACTAAGCTCATGGCTCTGATTACCAATATAAGTTTAGGCACCTCACCTTTTAGGTAAACTCCTAAAGATGATCTCAACTTCATCCAAGGTTTTCAAAGTAACCTTCTTGGTCTTACAATTTACCCTAGCTTCATAATTGGATAACCAGTCTATGCCTAAAATAATATCCAACCCTTCCATATCTAACACAATCAAGTCAACACAGAACTGTCTACTCTCATTCACAATAGGGATACTACAACACATCTCAGAAGCCATATTGACCATTCTCAAAGGAGTAGACACTTTCATAGTATCATGTAGAGGATGCTTAGGCAGATAAGCTTTATCCGCAAATACTACAGATGCAAATGATCATGATGCACCAGGACCAAACAAAACATGTGCCATATAATCACAAACAAAAGGTTTACTTGTCACCACACTATCTACTGCCTGAGCCTCCTGAACATTGGCCTTTTAAATTACTGCTGCCACCTGAGGCCTTTGTCCCTTATACTGGCCCCTTGGTGCCTAGTACAACCTTTGTTCCCCATACTAACATCCTTTACCTCTCTACCTCTTCCTCTAATCTATGCTCCACCACACATATGTTGTTGTAGTATTCCCCCATACTTAACTTTTGCTTATCCTTGAGCAAAACTCAAATTCACTCTCCCCCAAAAGATTATCAAGGTTGAAATTATCATAAACAAAGAATAACCAAAACTCTTCAAAACTCATAATATATTATGAACAAATCATTCTTACACAATGTACAATCATTCAGTAAGCATTCTCTCTTGAAGGTGGATTAAACTAAATAAGTAGAACCTCACAAAAATAAATGCTCTACTCTCATGTAATTGAAGGGTATATGTTTCACTCAAATTTGTTCCAATGAAAATGATCTACTTTGTATATCTTCTCATTCTCCATCACTTGGATCACATGCGTATCATGAATCATAAGGATAAAGGTGAGAAATATTTGGACGTGTAGCTCAAAAGCCATTGAAACTAGTGAAGCACAAATAAATCAACTCAAGCTCAAATATATAAGACATATACAATCACTTGTTTTCTTCAGCATCTTTCACCTTTTAATACATGATGTATAAATATACCCTTTCCTTTGGAATTTTGATATTTTCTTTTTCTTTTCTTTTCTCTTTTTCTTTCACTTTGACTTTATTTTTAAGAACAATAACATGTTCTATTTCACCAATGATAATCATTCCATAAATTTTGATACCCCTACACTTTATTTCTTGCACACTCTACATAGTACAATGATAACCCATGCTCCACTAACTCTATGGCTTGGGTAAAGACATTACTTTTCTGGGTTTTAAGCTTGTAACATAGCTTCACATGAGTCTATTTGGCTCATGTAGTTCATAAAAAAGAAGGCCTTAACCATGTTCGTGCATGCATGTATCAATGGGATCTCAAAGAGAATCAAAGTAAGTTCTAGAGAAACAAATCCATTAAAGAATATATCTCATGATGAAAAAAGGGTGAGACTAATGTGAATGTGTTAGTCTAAAGGCTCAAAATCTCACCAGTTTCTGTCTTTGAAATTTAGTCATCACCATTATCAAGGAAAATAACTAAACCAAGTAATTATAAATTAGAAGATTACTTAATCAATCATATTATAAATTTATTCAAGCTTAGTTGAATCTTGCTCATGGTCAGCATCAAATCATCAAAAACCACCAAAACAAAGGGTAAAACTTACTCTCTCAAAAAAAATTATTTTTCAAAAATAAAAACAAAGAAAAAAATAAAAACATAAAAAATCCTCAACCTAATTTCCTCCTCCACACTTCAAACTTACAGTGTCCCCAATGTAAAGTCAAATGCAAAGAAGATGCAAAAATAACCATAATATAACTGCAGAAATATGAAGAAAATAAGAAAAAGAAACACAAACTCTCATTGGGTTGCCTTCCAAGGAACGTTTATAGTCGTTGGTTTGATTCGCTGCATCTTTCTTCATCTAGAGCAATTGTAAATTGGAAGTAACGAAACATGCATGTATATGGGTCAATTCCTTTAATATCTTTCATTATTCAATCGATAGCCCTCTTATGCTTCTTCAGAACCTATACAAGCCTTTCTTCTTGTAATGCACTGAGTTTACTGGAGATGACCATAGGTAAGGTTTTTCCATCTTCAAGGAATACATATTTGAGGTGACTGGGAAGAGGCTTTAAATCTGGAGTAGATGCCTGCAAAACAGATGGTAAAAGACTCTTGTTAAAAACTAGTAACTCAATGTAAGGATCATTACTTAATTTTAATAGCTTCGGAAAGTCATCCAATGCTGCAACAATTTTCTGTAAATCAATACTCAAAAGTAACACCTTATTCTTTTTCTCAAGATGTTTATTAATGATAAATTCCAATTCATCTTTTCCATCAAGTTTAAAAACTTCCGGTACACAAGAATCAATCACATCAATGGAGTGGCACGTCCCGCCTTCTGAGGCACAACTTATCATTTTCCACTTATAATTCACCTCGAATTTTCCCACTATTAAGGTGGGGTATTTGAGTTTCATTTTGGAACTCATCTAGTTTCTAATAAAACTTTTATAGAATTTTCCCTGAAATGTCAAGATTAAAATTGATATTCACTTACCCATAGCCCAAAATTTATATCACACCATGATGATAATAACTTAACTTATTCCAAAATACATAATATGCATATTTTTCTATTATTATGACATGCCATGTAATTATATTTAATATACAACATTCAAATCTTCAATTACAATTATATAATAATCTTATCATTACACAAATATACACAAAAAGAGGTACCAACCCCAATCTATCATACATCATAAGTCTTTAATCTTTCTCAGAAATCTTTTACTTGACTTGTCAACTAAAATTTAAACAAAAATGCCTGAGTCCGGGCAACTTAGTAAGTAGACAAGTGTCATCAATAATAACTTAATTCACAATGAGCATGCTACAATTGATATTTATCATTATAGACAATCATAATGAATATACGTTCATCACTTTATGCCAAAAATAGAAATTCATGTTATTCTCATCCAACCAATCAATCTCATATTGCATCAAACTTCAAATCAAAAATATACAACTCATATTAGATATTCAAGAGATACCTGTTATTCTTAGCAATTAAACAAAATCAATCTTAAACAAATATGGGATATCCAATATCCCCATTCAAAACATACATGCTTGAATTTCAAACGAAGCAATAAAATTATCCCTAAATATGTAGTGAAAGTAAATGCCTACTTACCTCAAGTTCTTAGCTCCCAACCATTCCTCCAACTCTATGCCCTTTTATCCTTCTCAAATCATCTTGTACATGGTAAAATCTAGTTCATTACCAATATAGCTCAAACTAATGTCTTCCAAACCAATGAATATGACTTATGGCTAAACCTTTACATTTCTCAATGGCATAATTTCATATTTATCATTTTTCAGCATAAACACTCTAACTTCTCTTACCACAACAAAACCATATAGGCTACTCATATCCATATTATATAAGATTAGTCAAAATTTAACATATTCGACAAAGTTTCTTAAGGAATCTCACTCTCACTCCTAATCATATGTAATAATCATATAATATAACTAGCATATGATTGACTTTTGTAACAATCTCATTAGATGTTTAATATCATCAATTTGTGGCTTACATGGCCCAAACACATATATCTTCTTTAACCCTTACTTATGGTATAGCTCAAATTTTGTTCCACTAGCCCAAGTTGACCCAAAAATGGCTTAAAATATCATAATCACACATTTAATCATTTATCTTATGATAATTTTAGCAAAATCACAAAATTCCTAAATTTCACTATTTGTCCAAACCCTAGCTTTGCATAATTTATAATTTTTTATACCAAATCATGATAATCACTTTGTCAAATTATTCCACCATGAATTTATAATCATATACATCAATTTAAGTCCCAAATTTTTTTATTTCTCTAAACCTTAAACATTAGAAATTAGAGATTCGGTTGGGAGATTAGGCTTACCGTCACTCACAAGCGTAGCTGTCCTCCCCAAATGAATAACTAAAGCTCCTAGCTCCATGTTGCACCTTCCATTTCGTGAAAATTTGACATTTTTACCATTTTTCATGGTTGAAACAGCTTAAACTCAGGTTCAAATGGGAGATCAAGTGATTTTCCATTTAGACATGGCTATTTTTTGGTAAAAATGGCATGAATTTGAGCATAACGAGCTAGGGTATGGGTTGGGGCATAAGACAGAAAAACAGAACAGATAAATGAAATTAAAATGGGTTTAGGGCTTTAAAACATTGCATTTTTTTATACTCTAGCATGCCACAATGTCAGTGATGCGACACAAACTTCATTGACTACCAAATGTCGTGACATAGACTTCTTGTGTCGCGACATAGGTGTCGCAACATTGAATTCCTGTGTCGCAACATTAAGCTATTGCCTCAATACACTACTAGTAATTTAAGCATAACTTTTATATCGATGTCCAAATGACCTAATTTTTTAGGCAACTTTAAAGGTTACAACTGTTATGTTAACAACTTTTTCTAAATCAGCCAACAAACATGTCAAAAGGTTCTATAAAGTTGACCCATAACTTCATCTCATTATTTTTGTGTCATTTGGAATAGCTTCATATATTAGTCATAACTTCCTCATATGATATCAGAATCAGGTGATTTTTCTTCCATTGGATAAATAATTTCATTACCTACAACTTTCATGTTGAATATATTTTCAAATTAGTCCAGTATATATGTTCAAATTCAATCACAATGAATCCTTTTTTCAAATTCAACTATTATACTTATGAAAAGTCACCGTAGTCCCCCCATTTTACATAAAACACTCTATATTACATAATCCTTTTTTCAAATTCAACTATTATACTTATGAAAAGTCACCGTAGAGTTACTTTATTTTATTTACTACTTTATTTATAGTCAATTTTCAAAAATCACCTATTCCGTGCATTTTAACTAAATTTTCTATCATAAGTAACTCTATATGCCATTTTCATTTCAAATTACATTCAATATTTAATCCAATATTCCACACACGTTACAATACATATAATAACTATCTTAGGCCATTCATATTGATCATAAATATGCTTTTTCTCAAATTCACCATTTAAGTTCTTTTTGCGGAATATTCAACTTGATGATTCAAAATTGAAAGATTGTCTCTAAAGTTTAATTTAAAACCTCATACATGTCACATTATGCTCAATATGCATGTTTCATTAGTTGCTAAAGTCATATACATGACTTGACTCAGAATTACTAATAAACCAATTTTCTTTATTTAATTCAGTTTTTCATAATAAATTTCTTTATGAAATACTATGTATTACTTCAATTTCTTACTTTAATGAAATGAGAAGAATTTCCCCCAAATTTCAACACCATAGGTGTTACATTTTGTAAATAGGATTATCACCATCAGGATATTTCATGACATCATAAATGTTAAATTTAACAATTCTACCATCAAATTCCATGGTAAGTGTGCCACTGTGAATATCTATCTTAATCTTGGATGTCTTTCTAATAGAATGAGAGTAGTGTGATTGCCATTCTCTATATCTAGCACATAAAAATTAGCAGGGAATATTAAATCATTGACTTGCACAAGAACATCCTCAACTACCCCTTTCGAATATGCATTAGACCTATTAGCTAATTGAATCATAACACCAGTCTTATTCAAGGTTCTAAGTTTCAAAGAATTATATAAAGAATATGGCATAACATTGATGGAAGCTTCAAAATCTAACATGGTCTTCTCAAGTTTAGTGTTACCTATTATGCAAGGGATAGTGAACATACCTGGATCTTTGCACTTTGCAGGGAGTTTTCTTTGAATGATTGCAGAAACATTCTCTCCTACTCTCACCTTCTCATATCTCTGAAGTTTTCCTTTCCTCTTTGTTGCACATATTTCTTTTAGGAATTTAGCATAACGAGGTACTTGTTTAATGGCATTAAAAAGTGAAATGTTTACTTCACATTTATGAAAAATTTATAGCAATTTGTATAGTTCTTTATTTTGTGAGATTCTACTAAAGCCTCAGAAAAAGGTGGTACTAGCTTATATTCAGAAAGATTTGAAAACTTTCATTTGACTACTTCATTATCCTTAGGAAGGTCCTTGGTAGACAATGCTTTGCCCCTTTTCTTGATCTATTGGTGTAGGAGTTGCTTTTACTAAAATGTCAATCTCTTTACCACTCCTCGAAACAATTGCACTCACGTTCTCTCTTAGGTTCACCACTATTTTTGAAGGCAATTTTCCTGAATTTTGTGTCTCCAGCCGATTGATTGTGGTAGCTATCTAACTTACTTGATTCTCCAAATTCTGAATGCTAGCTCTTATTTGATTCTCCAAATTCTCAATGCTAGCCCTTGTCTCCTATTGAAATTGCAAAGTGTTAGTAGTGGCAAGAGACTTAATAATATCTTCTAAAGACATACCAGAGTTCAAAGTTTATCCTTATGGCCATGTATGGCTGTTGATACTACTGAAAATTTGGGCAATTTTGAGTAAGAGGTTGGTTTACTTGTGGGTTCCCATATCTGAAATTGGGATGATCCCTCCATCCTTGGTTGTATGTGTTTGAACAGGGATCATACTTCCTTTGTGGTTGTCTAGAGAAACCACCTATTACGTTCACCTGCTCAATAGGTTCCTCTTGAAGAGTTAAGTATACATCAGTTGGATGTCCTATTATTGAACAAATTCCATAAGCTTTTATTGTCTGCATATTTTCTATAGGCCAATTAATGAATAAGAGAAGTCAGACCTGCAATTTGTTGTTCAAGGGAAGAAACACTTTCCTCATTGACAGGCTTAGATAGAGAATAAGCCTATTGCCAAATTATTATGAGTTGGCTGCTATGTTTGCAATCAAATTCTTTATAGCTTCAGGAGTTTTATCCACCAAAGCTCCTCTGCTAGCAGCATCAAATTATGCTCCTTTCAGTGGGAAGAAGCCTCTCATAGAAATACTGGATGAGTAACTATTCACTAATTTGATGATGGGGGCAACATGCACACAATTTCTTGAAACACCCCAATATTCATATAGGGATTCTCCACTATGCTGTCTCACACCACAAATTTCCTTCCTAATGTTGGCTGCCCTTGAAGCTAGAAAATATTTCTTCAAAAACAACCTCTTCATCTCATTCCATGTTGTGATGCTCCTAGATGGTAGATAGTAAAGTCAATCCTTAACCAAATCCTTCAAAGAGAATGGAAAGGCTCTCAGTTTTTTCTACTCTTTAGTCACCCCTATCAATTTCATACTTGTACACACCACCTGAAACTCCTTTAGATGCTTGTGAGGAGCTTCACCTACAAGACCATGAAAAGTAGGCAAGAGATGAATTAGTCCAAATTTTAATTCAAAATTAATAGTAGTATGTAAAATAGGAAAAGTTATGCATAAGGTTATTGATCCAAATCAGGTGTGGCAAGCTATTTCAAAGTTTGAGTTCCAGCCATGACTTCTTCCTTTTTCTGAATTCCTCTAAGCTTCACTTCTTAACCTGTGCAAAGTTCTTTTAATTTCTAGTTCGTACCGCAAATTCCTTTGATTAAAAGATCAAGTTGCAGTCATAAATAATTAAGAAAAATCTAATAGACCCTACAAGGAAATAAAAACAAGAATAAATAAGAAAAAGCATAAAAGCACAAAAATCAACTAGAATGTATCCTTGGCAACGATGCCAAAAATTTGGTGTGCTATCATAGGCAGCCAAATTTAGAACCTTACTTTAATTAAATTACCTATCGTGATGTGAGTAAGGGTTGATCCCACGAGGAGTATCTAGCTTAGTTTTATGCAATGTAAACAAAAAGGGGGGGTTTTGAATATAATGAAGAAAGTGTTATCAAAGAAATCTATCAAAGAAGAAACCTTGGTTTAGGTCAACATCCACTCTCGAAATCTCACAAATGATCATTGATACAATTATAAATCAATTTATACTTTAAATATTCACTATTAGAATTATTTTTTCTATCTCTCCTTCAACATAGTTAATTAGAAAATAGTATTCTAATTAACCCTAACCACCAAATAACCCCAGACCAGTGCTAACAGTTTAGTCTAATAGCAGCCTTAAGATTTTAAAGATAGATAAAGCTAAACAACACAAGCACCAGCGGTTACAATTAATTTAGTCAAATATTCTTCCTAAGATTTAATAACAACAACAACAATAAATTATTAAACTTTAGTTGCATTGCAAATTAGAGGGATGAAACAATTATAGATTTGATATCTAATCTAGCAATAGATTGCAATGAATTATTAAGTAATAGATCTCCTAGCAATTAAGCATAACAATCATAATCATGAACAAAGAATAATTAGATCTCAAAGTATAAATTGAACAATTAAATCAAATTAAATCTCACAGTATATTGATTCTGAGGCTTTTGTCTCCTTAAACCAAGAATTAAAGTTTAGCCATACAGGACCATGAAATCATAAAGAAAATAAAATAAAAGAGAGGGGAAAAATCTCTATCAAAAGCTACCACAAAGTTCTCCTCAAAACCCTAGCAAAAGACCCCCCAAAAACTTGAGAAACTGTTATTTATATAGAGTTACAATATGTAAGATCTGCAATTTCCATAAGTTTTGAAAAGTTGGGAATAGAGTCGGGCACCGCCGGCGCCACCTTCCTACCTTCGTTTGAGTGGTGGTATGAAGTGGGTTGGCGCCGACCTACTACTTCTGGTGCTCCTTTTTGCTTCTCCTCAACACGTCATCTAGTGTAAGATTAGTATTGCAAGATCTTCGAACCGACCAAAATAGAATTCAAGCCATCATCTGAAGTTGTCCAAAATTCCTCAATTGACTTCTGTTTATACTTAACCACTCTAATTATCTCCTAAATCAAAATATAAGAATAATGAGTATATTTAGGAATCAAACAGGTGTAAAAGATTAAGTATTAAGATAATAAAATATGATATTTTGCATTCTTATCAGGTATCCAAAGATTTGCACCTCCACCTTGCAATAAAGGACAATCATGCCTAATATTACCCGACTCTCCTCACAAGTAACACATAACAAGTCATCTAGGCACTTGTCTTGGTGTCTGTGCTGGCATTTATTGAATGAAACCTCATATCCTGGCACGATTCAAATGATAAATAAGGTAAATAGACAAGTTTTGATGATGAATTTTTATGAGTGAATAGTTAAGGTATTGATTATTGTTCCCACGTGTGCAGTAATGAATAACATATCAAGAAAACAACTCAAGTCTAGTGGATAGGGCGTATAAAAATATATCTGACCATTGTGTTGGAGAAAAACATAAATTCCCAAGAGTATTACTAAGACGAAAAAAAGATTTTTGAAGCTACAAAATACATTTGAAGTTATGGCATCCAAGCCCTTCAAAATATCCTTCAAAGAGACTGCAGATGAAACTTCAACTGCTGTAGAAGTCTTCCTTAAAATAATCCAATCTAAGATGAAGACCTGCTTTAGCCAAACATGGACAACATCTTGTTCTAATAGAGGCCAAAGGACGAAGTTGCATTTCACATTTCTAATCAAAAGTTGTTCATTCGTAATCTGAAGATTATCCAAAATCAAGAGAAACTTCATCCTAAGCCACAAGGGAGACATCTCGGACAAAAGCAAAAGAAACATATGCACTTCAGACAAAGTAGAACAAAGGAATTTCATCCGACCAAGAAAAGTGGAGCAAAGTTTGTCTGAAATTAACTTCAGACAAAGTAATGATTCAATTGATTTGTCCAAAACTTACTTCTGGTAAATGAAATGCAGTGCACTCAGACAAAGATGACTCTTTCTATTCTACTCAGAGAAAGTTTGTCCAAAACTAACTTGAGATAAGCTTTGGACAACTACAGTATGAGACAACCTGATAAATCTTCGTATGAGCAAAGAACATTAACTTCAGAAAAATTGAGTTAGCCAAAGACAGAAGAAATTCAAAATGAGCCTTCTCCTTTCTGCTATCAGTTCTATTTTCAAAAGTTGTGTTCCTTTCACAAGATCTCTCTTCTTTTCTCAAAAGGAATAAATTTAAAAGACCTTTCCGATGGCACTATAGACTTTCCAACTTATACAAATTAATTTAAAGATAACTTTTCTCAATGGAAGATAATAAGAATGGTCTTCTTTATTTAATGAAAGTCATCTATCAACAATAGCCGAAATACAAGATATAAAGGTGGCGCAAATACAAAAGGAAGAGTAGAGAAGAATGACTTTAGAAAAAAAAAGAAAAAAAGAGCATTAACGAGCATCTACCCTAAGAAAAGTTCTCTTCCTCTATGATATTCAATCTCCACCATGCTCCATAAAAAATCTTGTGCTCAAGATTTTTGGTATTACAGTATATGATTTTGATGATAACAAAACTTGTATAAAGATAAGATGCATGTGTGCTTAAATTTCTAATAATCATATGCATAATTATGATTTGATAAATGTTAGTTAATATGAATACATAATCAGGAACGTTTAATTATTTAAGCATAATCTTTTACGTTATGGTGCGCTTAACCTTATTAATCATTCTTTAATGAGTTAACATGTTAAATCACATTGAGCACCATATTCACTTAAGCTTTCACATTATGTACTTAAATAGAGATATATATTATCCTTCCTCTACAATATGTTATAATCACATGAGGATAAATTATATTATGATATATAATCTGAAAGCTAATAACGTAGCAAGTGTGGAAAACTTCTAAGTGCAGGATTATAATTGTCTACAACAAACTGCCACAACTATCTACTACATGCTAAAGAGATTAAACTACTAAAGGTCATGGAAGAAGAAGAAGAAGAAGAAGAAGAAGTAGAAGAAGAAGAAAAAGAAAGAAGAGGCTTTGAAGATAAGCAATACGAGAGGTTGCATTGTCCAAGAGAAATTTTCCATCGATAAATGCAATGGAAGAAAACAAGGCTTCAAAGATGCGCTACAATAAGCTTGCCTTGTCTGTTAACCTCAAAGAGAAACTTTCACAGACAAATGCAAGATAGAAGCAATTGAAGACTCAGTCATGGTCAAAGAGCATAAAGTTGTTCGAAAAACTTGAACTATCTACAACGACCAGACAAAATTTGTCTGAGATAAAGTAAGAAGAAGTAATCCCATTAGTACTCAAAAAATGAAGAAAGAAGGAACAACCACCCAGACAATCGTGCATAAAGTAAAGAAAACTTTGTCTGACTAACAAAGTTAGAAGAATAAATTCTTCTAAGGATAAAAAGGCAAGATGAATAGACAAAGGGGCGCAACTTCGGCTGAGCCAAGACAGACAAATCAAGAATAAAAAAAAGTAAGAAGTTACAGAAATAAACTCCTTCTACTGCTCGAAGAATGTAGAATAAATGAGGAACTCAACTTCATCTGTGGATCAAATTCATTTATTACTTACTACAAACAATGTAATGGACAAAGTGGAAGATAAAGTAGAAGCTATATAGTGAGGATACACAAAACTACGCAGACAAAGGAGCCGCTTTTACAAATAAACTTCAAAAGAAAAAGTCACATTCATCTCCAACTTATTACAGACAAACCTATAGATGAAGTGCAAATTAATTCATCCAAGACAAAGTAAAGTAGAATTTTTCTGTCATAGTCGAATATTGTACTTCATTTATTTGAGTAAGACAAAGCAGAATTCATCTATCGCCTCCAATAGACAAATGTGGAACAAAAGAAGAACATCACACTTTGTCTGTTCATGATAAGTTGTCTATGGACTAGTTCGACTTCATTTGTGCCATCCAAAGTTCATCTGCTATTTATAATAAATAAAGCACAATTATGAAGGATCAACTAACAGATAAATATCCTAGAGGAATTCGTATAATCAAGGTGAAAGTTTGTCTATCGATCAGTTCAACTTCATCTGCGCCACCTAGAGATCATCTTTTACTTACAATAGACAAATCACTCTTACAAAGGATCCACTAAAAGACAAACTAATGAAATAACTTGTTTGTAACTTATGATAGATAAATGTAGACAGCGAGAGGTCGTGATTTGTCAGAGGAAAATCAATTTATGTAACTTGCATCTAAATGGCATTTGCATCCCTGTTTTATTATGCAGACTCATTTCAGTCACTATTTTTAACAACAAGTGGCGCTTTAAGTTATGTTAAGGTAAAATGAGAAAAGACATTTCAATAACAACTTATCTTCCTTTCTATAAAAGAATGATAATGCAACAGCTCAAGACAAATCAGAAAGACATGGACTTTACCGGTAGAAATCTCAACGATCTTATTCATTCATTGTTGATCTCATTTCTGCATTCAATAGAACCCATTTTATCCAATGTTCAAAATTATGAAGAAGCTATTTAAGGAGAAAAGGTGGAACGATTCAAAGTGATAAAGGAAGACATTTCAAATGAGCTTAATCTTATACAAATACTTTTACACATGGCTAAGAGCTTAAACCATCATCTATCTTTTATGAACTTAAACTGCATATCCTTATAGTCATTAAGTTTACATTATGGGAAGATCTTTGTATTACATAGAGTTGTAAAGAGATCAAATTTTCCCCTATGTTAAGTGATATATTATATAAAAGTGCATAAGTTTTCTAGTAAACTTGAAATCAAAAAGTTGTTGGTGAGCTCCGAAAAACCAACAAGTTTCCTAGTGACCTTAGAAAACCAGTGAGTTTCCTAGTGAGTTGATGAAAACCAGAAGAGTGTTGAAAGGACTATGTTTATACCCCCTGGAGCTTGAATCCAAAAGAGTGTTAGGAAAACTATTTACACCTCATAAAGCTGGAATCTAAAAGAGTATTAAGATTATTATTGTATTTTCATTATATGGGATATAGTGGAACCCAAGTCACAATGAGTGTATGATCTTGGAAGAGTGGACATAGGTATAGGGTTCCCGAACCACTATAAAAATTATGTTATTTGTGTGTGTGTGTTTTGATTGTTTGTTTTATCCTTCATGCACTTTATTATTTTTATTATTTATCTTACAATGCACCACACATAATCACGAGAAGAGGGAAATGTTTCAATAGGGGTTAAGTAATGAATTTTTACATACCCAATTCACCCCTTCCCTCTTGGGTTAAGCCATACTATGGGACTCTACAAGTGGTATCAGAGTGGGCTAGATAAACAATTCTAGTGATCCGATTTGGCTTACCCAACAATGCCATCCTCTATATTCTTCAAAGAGTAGTCCATCTTCCATTTTCTAAACTTTTGATAGATTTAATTAGATATAATGAAAAAAGAGATTGGAAATATTTCTTATGGCCAAAAGATCTTCATCTATGAAAAATCATCTGTATGGGCATAAGAGAGCATGAAATGAGATCAAAGCTGAAAGTGTTAAAATCTCACTTATTCTCTCTGCCCCATCATTGGCAAAGATGTTTTAAGTTGATATGCAAAATCTTTAGACAAGCCAATGACAAATTACTAAGGGGCAAAACACTTAGCACTCGTGCATTACTTGTGTTACTATTGAGACTAACTTGAGTGTAGGTAATCAAGGAAAGAAGAAAATATACTCCCAAGATGAAAGGTGACTTGGTCGTAAGAAACAAAATAAAGGTCTCATGAAATACCAAGTTCCTTCAAAATAAGAAGGAAAGGTATGACACTCAAACTCGAATGTTTTCTATTGAATGTGTCATTATTTGAATTCTGAAAATTTACTCGCTCATTTCTTTTAGTTCATTCTTTTGTTAATAAATATACATGTTCTGCCTTTCAATTACTTATTTTTGTCCATTTACATAACTTTAGAAATAAGTTTATTTTCAAAACTTTTACATTCATTTATAAATGTACATCAATAGAAATTTAGAAATCATATTTAGAATCTTGATTAGTTAACTAACTGCACATTGATAGAGATAAAGATTCATATATAGTGTTGTCTGTATATATCCTATTCATTCATGTATATATATATAAGAAGAATATAGAATTAACACCAGGATAAATAAAATTCTGAAAAACATAAAGTAAAACTCTCAAGAAAATTACAAAGTAAGAGATATAATACTTAAAAAATAAATAACCTGAAAATAAGAATGCCTAAAAGACATATAACTAAAAGGAGAATAAAATAATAAAATTAAATGATTATGCTCAAAATCATTAAGAAAAAACACAGCTTCATCTAGCACATAAGGTTAACTTCTATTCACAACTGTGCTAGTTCAACAAATAACCCAATGATTGATTAACGCAAAATATTTATCTTGTTTATACATGAAAACTACTTTAATTCATCAGCTTATTTCTCTGCATACTATTGTGGTTAAAATGACATTTTGCGCTAATATATTGGCAATATAAGTTCACATCTATTTAAGCTTATTAATGAAGAAAGAGTGCAAGAATATCTTAAGCATATGCAAAAAAGCTTGACTTGAGCATAAAAGAAAGAGAACAATGAAAAATCAAAACTATCTTCTCAGCTCTCAAGTCTAAGCAAATGAGCCAACAAATTCAAGTTTCGGATGCAAAAAAAGATTAAACAAATCAAAACTACAACCCTGACAATATCAATCTTCAGATGCAACATCAAGGGCTAAGTAGCAGAAGCTAAATGATTAGTCAAGACTGGCAACAACACTTATGAGCTCAAATGAGAAATCTATGAAGGGAAGCGCCAAAAAAGATAAGTTATCTAACTTGATTACACTTTTCAATGTTATATATTCTAGACTCCTCTGAATAAACTATTTTGGATTTAAATTAATTTGAGTTTATTGCTTTGAGCTAAATCATTCCAAAAACCTTAATAAACCTTAAAATGATCAAAACTCTATAATCATTATAGTCCTAAGGCATAATTAAGCCTCATTGAGAAACTTCACACTTTAAGGTCTCAAATAAGAAGAATTCTATTCCTAGTCATTCCTTTTGTAATGATAATTATAGGCTTAATCTCATATAAAATCAATATTGAAAAGTAAACACATAAAGATAACATTCATAACCACAACACACAATATAAAAAGGAAGTTAAAACAGAAACCCACTTAGTTCAGAACAGTCAGCAAAAGAAAATTAAAACATTCACTTCCTTAAAACTTTGATAACTGCCAATAACTCCTAAATCCTGCCCTGAGTCTCAGATAACTCTTTCTCCAAAGCTGCTATTCTAATCATGATATCCCCATAAGCTGTATTATAATCATTCAAAAGAAGATCTGAAGAAGCATTTGCCCTCTTAGCATACCCCAATTCTTTATTTAACTACTTCACTTCTTCCTTTAAAAATGAATTCGGTCATTTCCCTCCTCTGTATCCATCCTTGTCCATCTCTTAACATCGTATATTGTCTATTCAACTACATATCATAGACAAAGCAGAGAATACAGAGGGTCATAATCAATTCCCAAAAGATGCATTAACTCTACGAAACCAAATCTCACTAATCGACTTCTTGGTAAAAAATAATAAGAAAATTATATTGGTAGCACAAACAAGAAATAAATCCTTATACCTTAGAAGACCCAAATAGGACCTAGTAGGATTATGCATTCTCACTATTGGATTATGATGAAAGACACAGTATAAGAATGATCTTATGGAGCATAAAACATAAATCACCTAGCATAAAACTTTATAAAAGAACAGAAAATCAGAAACTACTAATCAAATATAAATGGTCATAATATTACTTATAAAATGTTCAAATCACTAAAAGAAACAAAAAGTAAAATTGTTTAGTTGGTCAAAACATTAGCAACTATCTCCAATTCATCAACCCTTTGATGAGCTTTGGCCAACTCTATCTGTAAGTGCTTAATGTGCTCTATGGTTTCTATATAAGCCATGGATTTTTTTGTCAAGAGATGCGCAAAATGGGTAGTTACTCCTAATAGAAACCAAATCTTTCTTTAACTGCCTAATATTGTCCTAAAGAAATGGATACCTCTCTAAAGTTCTAAAAGCTGCATCATCATCCTCACCTTAATCAACTTTGAAGAAGAACTCAACGATGCCATGATCACCCTGGTGTGCACTGAAGGGTCGTCTCCTCTCTAACTCTTCTATGCGAGAAAAGAAAATGAAGAGAGCTTCTCCACTTCCCAAGCAACACGTCAACTCTACCATTAATACTCCTAACTGTCTCTCTTGATAATAATGATAACTAGCCATTAAAACTAAAGAAGACACACATTAAATTAAAAACCCAATGGTGAACCTCCCATTCATCGTCATCTCATTTCCATAAAATCATGTTTTTTAATTCGGTATATTAGTACAAATTTGATACATGCTAAATTTTTCAATGTTTGATTGTTTCACTTCATATAAATAAGCCTCTTGCATTGATAAAAACTAATCATGTGTGCTTAAAAGATGGTTACATATTACAATCATTGAATATTCAATAATCAACTGAAGGGGGAGAGAAAACTGTATAATAATTATAACCGATAGGGGGAGAGAAAATTATGTGCAAATATATGTATAAAGGCTCTAGATAATAGAAGTGAGAGAATAATATTCCCGGGCTCAACAAGATAGGGGGAGAAGAAAATAAAAAAGAATTATATAGAAAGGGGGAGAGAAATGTAATTAAGGGGGAGAGTAAAGTGACTATATATCTTAAACTAAATCTTTTTTATTATGACAAAAAGGGGCAGAGAAATGTGAGGGACTTATGAAAGTAATAGTATATGCTAAAATTAGGAAACAAGATAAAAGGGTTAAACCCTATAGGATTTTATATAAGTCAGATATTCAGGGGGAGACTAAAAAGAAAATTTCTAATTCTTAATAACAAGTCCTGAAAGTTTTATCATTATCAAAAAGGGGGAAATTGTTAGTATTACTGTATATAATTTTGATGATAATAAAACTTATATAAAGATAAGATACATGTGTGCTTAAATCTCTAACAAATCATATGTATAATTATGATTTGATAAAAGTTAATTAATACGAATACATAATCATGAATATTTAATTATGCAAGCATGCATATTTTACATTATGATGTACTTAACCTTATTAAACATTCTTTAATGCATTAACTTGTTAAATCACACTTAGCACCATATTCGCTTAAGCTTCACATTATGTACTTAAATAGAGATGTATATTATCCTTGCTCTACAACATATTAAAATCACATGAAGATAAAATACATTCTAATAATGAATCTGAAACCTAACAACATAGCAAGTGCAAAAAACTTTTGAGTGAAGGATTACAATTGTCTACAACAAACTATCATAACTATCTGCTATGTTCCAAAGGGATTAAACTACTGAAGGTCATGGACGAAGAATAAGACGAACAAAGAAGAGGCTTTGAAGACAAACAACAAGAGAGGTTGCATTATCTAGGAGAAAACTTCCATGAACAAATGTAATGGAAGAAAACAAGGCTTTGAAGATACGCTACAATAAGCTTGCCTTGTCTATTAACTTTAAAAAAGAAACTTCGACAGACAAATGCAAGACAAAAGCAGTTGAAGATGAAGTGATAGTCAAAGAGCATAAAATTTTTTGAGAAACTCAAACTATCTACACCAACCAAACAAAATTTGTCTGAGACAAAGTAAGAAGAAGTAATCCCATCAGCACTCAAACAAATGAAGAAAGAAGGAACAACTGCCTAGAAAATCATGCACAAAGCAAAAAAAACTTTGTCTAGCCAAAAAGTTTGGAAGAATGGATTCATTTGAGGATAAAAGGCATGATGAACAGACAAAGGAGTGCAACTTTGGCTGACCTAAGACAGACTAATCAAGAATGAGGAAAGCAAAAAGTTGCAGAAACAAACTCCTTTTGCTGCTCGAAGAATGCAAAATAATTGAGGAACTCAACTTTGTCTGTGGATCAAATTCATCTATTACTTACTACAAACAAAGTAATAGACAAAGTGGAAGATAAAGTAGAAGCTGCACAGTGAAGATAGACGAAGTTGCACAGAAAAAGTAGTCACTTGGATAATAAACTTAAAAAAAAGGCACATTTGTCTCCAACTTACTACAGACAAACCTATAGATGAAGTGCAAAGTAATTCGTCTAAGACAAAGTAAAGTAGAGTTTGTCTGTCACTTACATCAGACGAATATTGTACTTCATCTATTTGAGCAAGACAAAGTAAAGTTCGTTTGTCACCTCCAACAAACAAATGTGAAACAAAAGAAGAACATCATACTTTGTTTGTTCATAAGAAGTTGTCTATCTACTAATTTGACTTCGTTTGCGCCATCCAAAGTTCACCTGCTATTTACAAGAAACAAAGCACAATTATGAAGGATTGACTAACACATAAATATCCTGGAGGAATTTGTACAATCAAATTAGAAGTTTGTCTATCGATCAGTTCAACTTCGTCTGCACCACCTAGAGATCATCTGTTACTTATAATAGACAAATAACTCTTACAAAGGATTAATTGACAGATAAACAAATGGGAGAATTTGTCTGTAACTTATGATAGACTAATGCAATTAGAGAGAGGTCATGACTTGATAAAGGAAAATCGATTTATGTGACTTGCATCTAAAAAGCATTTGCATCCCTGCTTTCATTATGCAGACTCATTTCAGTCACTATTTTTGGCAACAAGCGATGCTGCAAGTTTTCAAGCTCTTTAATAAGAAAAGACATTTTAGCAATAGTTTATCTTTCTCTTTGTAAAAGAACAATGATGTAGTAGCTTGAGACAAATCAGAGAGGCATATACTTCAATGATAGAAATCTCAACGGTATTATTCATTCATTGCTGCTCTCTCTTTACATTCAACAGAACCCATCTTTTCCAACGGTCGAAATTATGAAGAAGCTATTTAAGGAGAAAATGTGGAATGATTCAAAGTGGTGAAGGAAGACTTTTCAAATGAGCTTAATCTTATACAAATCCTTTTACCCATGGCCAAGAGTTTAAACAGTCATCTATCTTTTATGAGCTTAAACTGTATATCATTATGACCATTAAGTTTACATTATGGAAAAATCTTTGTATTACATAAGTTGAACCAAATGGTGTATATGGCAAATAACCAAATTTTGATGATGAGCAACAACATATGAGTGAACATTTGTGGTACTGATAATTATAAGCATTATAAAATTAAATATAAATATTATAATACCTTGCACGCCCACCTTATGCATTTTGACCATGTCACACTGTGACCGATGTGGGATGCTACTATTTCCCATCTTCCTAAGGAAAGTTTTCTCATAATCCCACTATTTCCCTATTTTTAAGTGAAATTCTGCCAAAATTTTGGCAAAGTCTACTCTGTATACCTGTGCACACATTTATGAATCATATTAAATCTACATTTAACAATAATAAAACATTAACATAAACTCTAATACTTAGCCACAGTCCAGAATCTACATTGCCCCATGAAGGCAATATACAACTGATTAATTTACTTTCATCCACACATACATAATGACATGCTAATCATTTTACAACATTATACATAATCAGAAAACATCTCCGATTGATTTTACTCAGTTTGAATGAGTATACATACATTACAAGACATTTCCATTTATAATTCTATAAAGTATAATAAAATTATTGTCTTCTAGCTCCCTTCCTTGACCTATTAGCTAAAAAATATAATAAATAGGCGTGAGTCTGAACAACTCAGTAAGTTGGTAAATGGAAAACAATAATTAAAATAATGGCATGTTCATATTCATATGTATCATAAGCCATGCAGGCAATCTATATCACAATAGTTCCATTCTATACATATCATATGTGTCATTCAGGCACCACACATCCACTATTCAGGCACCACATACCCATTATATCATTAATTTGACCCCTCATGTCTACACCATCGTATCTGTGCTATTCGGACACCACATATCTATTGATGCCTTACAGGCATCCAAACACCATATCATCTTTTACAAAGATACTACTAGGGATCCTTACTATTCCACTAATACATGCATCCTCGCATAACTGGATATACTCAATCCTCGGTAAGTTCACGTAATAACAACAAGATTTCGAGACATAACTAGTCTCAATAATATACAACTAATATCAAGCATCAATCTTGGGATCTCCACAAGCCCCATTAATTAACACATGCTCATAAGTAAATGAATACATACAATGAGATACTCACTATCCCCTTATAACCATATGTTTGAAAAATAGCCTACTTACCTTGAGTAAATCACTATACACTCCTCAAGCTGCATGCTTTTTCATGTTTCTCAGATCATCGTGTAAATTAAGCATGGCTGACACCCATGAGCATGATTACAAGCTCAAAACTCTAAGAAGCTTCCTCCAATTGCAAGAAGTTGGATTTTCTTCCATTTTCCACCGTTCAAGCATAAAAAATCCAAGCTTACAAGTATATTTGCATGATTACTCATCTTAATCCTCATGCTTTCTAGCAAAAATGGCAAGTTTTGGACCTAAACGGGGTTATGCATGGGTTTAGGAAGAAATGCAACAAATGGGGAAGAAACGAGATGGAATAGGCTTTAAAAAGTCAGCCAAGTGACTTAATCGGAAAACAGAGTCGTAGCCTCAATTTTCGCTACCTCCTATGCACTGCATAAAACAAAATTGAGTTGCGGCCTCAATTCTGCTGTCCTAAACAGTTCTACTATTTCAGCTATATCTCCATCATATGATATACACGTGATATAATTCTTGAGGCTTTGGAAAGATCAAGTTCTACAACTTTCATGTTAACACATTTTCTAAATTAGCTTCCATATATATCAAAAATTTAAATAAAGTGACCCAATTTGGTAATCATGGTACTTTTTACCCATATGGAGCAGTTTTGGTATATTGATCATAACATTCTCATAAGATATACAAATTGCATGATTCTTGCATTTGAAAGATAATTCCAAGATATATAACTTTTATGTTGAACACATTTCCAAATTAATCCATTATGCCTGTCAAAAATTGATCACAAATGACACCTTTGTCATATTCAACTTCCTTTCACCATATATTGATGCCTACATGGGATATTGCATTAACCATTTTACAAATTCAATTATTCCCATGCATAATCATATCAAAATGATCATTTAGGATAATTATTCTCACCCCAAACTCAAGTAATAAATTTCTATTACAATGAACCATCCTAATTGCAGAAATTTGGCTTTGCATTTATGGAATATCACCCATAGTCCCATTTCATATAAAACATTCTAATTATCTCAAAAATCACTTCACACACATCATATACTTAAAATGGAACATGTTCATGCCATTCACTACTCATTTGAGGTCAATTGCCAAAAATCACCTACTTAGTTCTTTTTACCAACTTTTTCTACTATGGGAAACTCCATAGGCCATTTTCATTCCAAATTACATTTAATGCTCAAACAAATATTTCACACACATTACAATACATATGGTGATTATTTTAGGCCATCCATATAACTCATAAACAAGTTTTTCGTCAAATTCACCAGTTGAGTTATTTTTCTTCTTATTGCCTTTATATAACTCATAATAATGAAATCTGTAGAATTCATGGACCAAACTCTACCCATATCCACATGAGCAAATTTCAAACCCCTCAACTATCATATAAGGCTATTCATCCCTTAGAGTTTACATGATTTAATGAAACTCACCTATTGAATTCCTTTTACATAACATTCAACTCAATAGTTCAAAAACTACAAACCATCTCAAAATTTTAATTCAATATCTCATACCTGTCACATTGATGAGTGGATTTCATTCACTCATAAGATACGTTTTTATACTTAGATATTTGAGTTCTTATGCAATTATGTTATGTTTTTGATACTTATGATGTGTGTTTGTCAATTAGATGTTCAAACATGGGAAGCGGCAAAGAAGGAGAAAATTAGGACTCAAAGACATGGCATTTGGGCATGAAACAAAGAGAATGGAGGCAG
>JAYJMB010069913.1:1969-24307 GCA_036873735.1 Pouteria campechiana
GCAAAGGGTTGTTTTGGAAATAATAAAATTACCAAATTGTAAATTGAGAAACATGATAATTAGAATTATTATTACTTTAAAAGATGATGTATAAAATGTATAAACATTGAATTGGTGAATGGAAACAGAAAACCCCAGAATTGAACTTGGTTAAGGTGATGATAATGTAATGGATATTAATTTGCATAATTGTAGCAAGTAAACAATTTAATATGTTATGATGAATGTAGGATTGAGACTTGATTGAAAGAGTTCATTATTTTGGTTGCTTGGCATAGAAGGAAGAAATCCAAATTTGAGAAGAATCGAGGTAAGTAAGTTTTTCCTGAATTCGTGCCTGGTTGGACATGATCTTGTGTATTCGCATACGGGCACCAAATTTTATCGATATTTGGTTTGAATGCTAAGTAATTGAAATTATGGAACCATTTTATGTTTGTATTTGATCTCACGTGTATTATATCATGATTTGAGCTTTTATTGTTGTCATGCCCTCCTTTCTGAGGTGCGACTTATCATTTTGCATTGTTTTTCACCTTGACTTGCCCACTTTTAGGGTGAGGTGCTTTGCCCAAAAATTTGGTAGAGCCTCCTCTGAATTTCATCCATTCAAACATGTGTAATATTTATCAAATAAAACAAAATAATAATATAAACACTAAAACACACATCCATACTCCCACAGCCCAAGATCGGCCCAAATCATGATAGCAGTATCCATCATTTGGATCATATCATTCTAATAAAACATCAAATATACCTATCTATGACATGCCATACATTTGATCATACATTAATTAAAATATTTCTACTATAATTATACAAACCCAGTTGGAATATAATTATACATTATTTGGAATTTTTGAGTCCAATTATACAATTACATACAATTTCAAATCCAAATTACAATACTACACATATTTTCTACAAAATATAATAATGATCATCGTCTTTGGGCTCCCTTGCTTGACCTGGTAGCTAAAAATATAAATAAGAAGGTGTGAGTCCGGGCAACTCAGTATGTAGGCATGTAATAACAAAATATAATCAATAATCTAGATACATTGTATTCATTTTCAAAATAGATTCAATTCATGCTAAATGTTTCCATATCTTAAACATTGCCATTTCATCATTATCATTATCAAATTCCACAATTTACACATGCTTTTCAATGGGATGTTCTTTATCCCTTTCAACAGACAGCCATATACAAAAATCATGATCCTATAACAAACATCACTAGCCCCATCTATGGGATACCAACTATCCTAACAAATCTAATGCATAAATTTCAAAACAAAAGGGATGTTCATAATCCCCAACCAAAGCAACCATGCCCAAATACAATCAAATGAGATTTTCATCCCCAATCATACAATATAACTAATCAAAGGAGGGGAGCCTACTTACTTTAGGTTCTTAGCTCCCAACCATTCCTCCAACTCTATGCCCTTCATCTTTCTCAGATCATCTTGTACAGGTTAAAATCTCATTCATTACAAACATAGCTTGAACTGATTTCTTCAAAACTAATGAATATGATTTATGTCTAAACCCATATATCTCAATAAAGAATCTTAAATAATTTTCATATTTAACTATATGAAATCCAAATCCTTATACAACATAATTAACATGCCATTAACTTCAATGATCAAAACAAACCAGCTAGTTAAGTCCTCGACTCACCCAATTTGTCACTTAAACACTTTATAGTCAAAATCCCTTTTAACTCCAAATGGGGTCTTTGTCCAAAAATCAGATTTTTCATTCCCAAACAGCCTAAACAAATCTCAAAATAGTTTAATTTATGTCTTAATTATTTTTCCCCATAATTATTACTTATAAACTACCGATTTCGAGAAAATCATTATTCACAAATTGGTTAAAAACCCTAGCAAGCCAAATCCATGGATTATTATGCCTAAATCACTATAATCGACCCATAAAATCATTTCCCCCAAGATTTCCATACCAAATTCATCATTTTCCCCAAAAAATTCCATAACTCCCAAACCCTAGTTCAATATGAGACATGAATTCTAATGGGGAGAATGACTTACCCTGCAATTCAAAGATGGTATTCTCCCATGAGCAATAATATATGCTTAAAGCTCCCATTAGTTTACTCTACTTGCAAGAATTCAAATCTTCTTTCATTTCCACCATTCAAATGCCAAAAATCCATTTCCCTTAGCATGCTAGGCTGATAATCTCTCAAAATCCACTTGTTTTCCAGTTCAAATGAAAAGAACTTGGATCAAACAGGGTTAGGGCATGAAGTTTGGGACATGGGAGAAGAGATGGGATAGATACAAATGAAAATGAAATGGGCCAAGTCATTAAAAAGTCAAATTTTTCGGTGCTCTGACGTACTAGCGAACCCTTGCCATGGCAAGGTCTTCCTAAATAGCCAAAACTTGCAATTTTTGGAGGCTTGCCATGATAAAAAATTACCTTTCCATGGCAACAAAATTATTTTGCTATGGCAAGGTCTTACTGGATGCCAAAAAATGTGTTTTCTAGAAGCTTGCTGTGGTAAAGAAAAGCCTTGCCATGGTAAGCTCTTTCTGTCCAATATAGTGATAGTATTTTAAGCATAACTTTTGAATACGATGTCCAAATGACAAATTTATAATGCATTGGAAAGATAAATTTAAGGTCTACAACTGTTATGTTAACAATGTTTTCCAAATCATCCTCCAAATATGTCAAAATTTTAATAAAGTTGACCCATGTCATTCATCTCATTATTTTTTTGCCATTTAGAATAGTTTTTGTGTATTAGTCATAAATTCCTCATATGATATTAGAATCAAGTGATTTTTTTCCATTAGGCAGATAATTTCATGATCTATAACTTTTATTTTGAATACTTTCAAATTAGTCCACTATCTATATAAAAATTCAATCATAATAAAACACTTTTTTGAATTCAGTATTTTCACTTATGAAAGATCACCACAACCCCCTTTTTACATAAAACATTTCTAATCTCCCAATAATCACTTCCCACACATCACATATATGAAATGAATTATGTTCATATCAGTCACTACCTCATTTGAGGTCAATTATCAAAAATCACCTATTCAGTTGTTTTTAACCGAATTCTCTGTAACTTTTCTGCAATAATTAACTCTACATTCCGATTTCATTCCAAATTACAACCAAATCTTAAACCAAGATTCCCCACACATCATAATATCTATGATAATCATATTAGATCATTCATATAGATCATAATCATGCCTTTGCTCAATTTCACCATTTTAGTTCTATTCTTCTTATTATTTTTATATATCCCAAAATACTGAAATTTATAGAATCCATGGTCCAAACTCTGCCCATATCCAAGATGAGCAAATTTCAATTACCACAAACATCATATTAGGCTATTCACTCATTGAAATTTCTATGATTTAATGAAAATCACCGATTGAGTTCTTTTTACTTGAACATTTAACTCAATAGTTCAAAATTCCAAAATTATCTCAAATTTTTAATTCAATACCTCATATACATCACATTATACATAATAATCATGTTACATTAGTCATTCAAGTTATGTGCATGACTTTACTCAAAATCACTACTTGGGTCAATTGTACTGAAACCAACTAATGAAGTCATTCTCTTTGTTCAATTCTATTTTCCATAACAAATTTCTTTATAAAAAACACCATGTATCACCTCAATTCCTCATTTTACTAAAATGCAAAAAATTTTCCCCAAATTTCAACACCACAGGTGCTATAATTGTATTATGTTGTGATTTAGTTTTTGGCCATTTGACATGAGTTGAGCATAGTATTGGCATGCATGTGGTAGAGTTATATGAGTAGATGTAAGTTATATGCTATGTGGCTTAGTGTATAGCTTATTGCTTATTGATTGCTTATGTAGCATGTATAGCCTATGTGGCTAAATGTTGCCTATGTGGTTGATTGGTTGCCCAAGTGGCATATGTAGTCTATGTGACTAGATGTTGGCCTTGATGGCCTATGATAGTGATATGTTGAGATTGGCATGGCATGATATTTAAGTGATGTTGCATCGTAGTTGTGAGTTTGACACACGTGAAGTCCTCAGTATATGTGGTTGGTATTAGTGAACTTGTTGTAATCCCGGTGGAGCAATGAGGGCAGGGCACTACGAGGACTTTGCGCGGGTAGTAAATTCCCGATACTACAGGAGGTGGACTTGGTACGCTTTTAGCCAGGATACAGGGATGGACCATTTGCGCATCAAAGAGGGGGAGAGTGATTTCTTTGTCTTTAGTAAGTCCAGATAATGATGCATTGATAAATTAAGTCTTGACGAGGATATCATAATGATGCCGTTATACATGAGTCTTGGTTATGAGTATGACTCAATAGTAATGATGTATTTAGAGAGTATGTCTGATCTGGGTGAGTTAGGTTCTAGAAACGAACACATGTGTATTGTAGGCATGGGTACATGTTGCATTGTCATGACATTTAGCATACCATGGATTTATACATTGCTTGGATTGAGTATATGTATTTGACCATGCTCTTCGCTTTGACTATTTTCTTATAGTTTTCTGCTTTACCTACTTACTAAGTTTGCCTAGACTCATGCCATTTTATCATTATTTTCAGTTGATACGCCAGACGATGGAGTTCAACTAGGGGTTGGCACTCATGACTAAGAGTAGGGGATAACCTCTATGATGTATGAATAAATTAAATTTTGGAACTCATATGTGGATATGACATCTAATGTGTATAAATTTGTGATTAGAAAGGTTTCAATTCTTAAGGTGTATTGGGTATGTTTGATATAGTCATATTAGCATGTCATTATGTGGATTTTAATATATATTTTTCTTATAGGTATAGTTGTGCCTTGCATTACAATGTAGCTTACCTTATGTTCTGGGCAGTATGGGTGATTATTGTGTTAATTGTGATAGTGATGCGATGTGAGAATGAAATATAGAATATTCTAGAAGTGCAGAAACCCTTATCTTTCAAGAGAGACTATTAAATTTTTGATATAAGTCTTCTCTAGGATAGAAGATATTCAAAATGCATAGGCCCCTATGCAGGCTGTTATAGAATAGCATTAGAGTGTGTAAGTCCCAGAATTGTGATGATAATGGCTACTAGATATGAGTAAGAGAATGACATGCCAAATACAAGCTTATGAACCTATATGATAATGGGGGAGTGTTAGCCTAGGGATTGAAATTAGAGACCCTAGATTGATGAGTTGAATATATATTGTTTATGTGTGTATTGTGAAATGATTATATGTCATTGAACTATTGCAATGATAGCACTAGGAAAGAATATAGACGGAAGAAACCCCTCTGATGGTGGAGGTAATGGAAATTTGAAATAAGCCGGAGGAAAGCTTTGTATAGTGATGTCATTAGTAGTGTATTAATTAGAGTGGGAATGAGACAACTGATGTGTCCAGGTATTTGAGATCACATACATTGAGATGCATTTTAGAGATGGTCGAAGTTAAGGAAATTTTGCTTAATCTTATAGTAAGTGAGATGGAAATATCTTTATGAAGGGTGGCTTGAAATGAAGTGAGGAAATCATACATTTTCATGAGTTGTGTTGGTTGATTCCATTATATATATTCATCTGGTTATGGATATGTATTATCTAATATTTATATATATATATATATATACATTATGATCACCCCTAGATATGATTGAGTTATGAGATATCATTTGTGATTTGTCTCATGAATTGGAATGTTGGAGTTATGAAATTCGTTGTGGTTGAACTGGGAAAGTGAATTTTCCTATACATGTTCAGTGGTTATCGGAATAGGCATTTATAATGAGGCATTGTGAATTTGAATTGTAATGAATATGATGGGCATGACTTAATAATGAGGTGTGTGCAGAAAAGGCTAGTGTAATGATTTATGCCTTGAGTAGGGAATCTGATAATGATATCAGAGTGGTACAATGGAAATGTGTTGGAAGAGGATGAGAACTGATATAGTTCATTTGATGTGTAAATGTTTAATATGTCAAAGTGATATGATGAAAATTAGATATTCTTCTATGGAAAGAGAAACTTGAAGTATCAAGGATGAAACTTTTTGTATGCGGGGTGGAATGTAATATGTGCATTTATGTGCATTTATTGGTGTCAAATTATTATTTAATTTTAGCATGATCAAGGGTGATTATCATGATGTTTAAACATGGTTATTAATGATGTAAATTAGGCAATTTTATGTGATTTCTAGAATTTTCATTCTTCTACAGCAGTTTTAGTATTTTGACCATAACTTCTTTGTATCAGCTTAGAATTGGATGATTTATTTTGCACTATTCAGATAATTTCAAGGAATGCAACTTTCATGTTGACTACATTTCCTAATTAAGCTTATATTTTGAGTTGTGGGTCCCACAAAGTGATGCCTCTTGAATTGAAGATCGTTGTAGTGTTTTGGCTATTATTTTTTCATGAGAAATTAGAATTTTTGTGATTTTTGATTCATTGGAAAATTCACAACAAAGTCTAAAACTTATGTGTTTACCAATTGTGATGAATAAGCCCCCATATATGCCAAATATTTGAGACAAGTAACATTTATTACAATGATATGTGTATTTAGTTAAAATTGGATTTTTATGGAAATCTTGCATGTTAATTGATGATCAAATTACTGCCTAGTTTAGGTGTGATTAAGAGTGCTTATATAGCAGTCCAATGTGATCATTTAATTATAAAAAAATTTAGTTTATATGAGACATGGATCATGGTGTATTAATTGGCATATTACTGTCAAAAGTTAAAAGTAAGTTCATAATTAAGTTGCTGCCCAATTTTGATTACTATTGATTACAAAAAATTATGCAAATCATATCTATAGATTGGTAAATTATTAATGCTGACATAAGTATATTATACATGTTATAACTGTACATATTGTAATGGAATTTAACCTCAAAATCTAATGCAAAATCAGTTGGGAAATATTGGACGCATGGTGAGTTTAGCTTGAAAATTGCATCAATCAAGGAGTCGAATTGGGGATATAATTTGCTGACTTCTAATTATAGAGAATACGTTAATTCAATGAGAAAAATTGGACATAATTTGCTAGACTTCTAAGTTGGGAATATGTGTTAATTGAGGGGAATAAGTGAATATGCAAGCTGCCAAATTTTTAATAATAGATCTAATGCAAGTTGTATGGAAAGAGGACTCCAAGGAAATCACAACCCCAATGTGTACCCTCTATGTTTAGCTTGTTTGCTTTCTTCCTCCTTCTCAATGTCAATCAGAAGCCATATTAATCTTCCACTAATTTCTCCTTCATCTAATCCAAGTGGGCAGCAAGCTGCCAAATTCCTAATAATAGATCCAACACAAGTTGTATGGAAAGAGGATTCCGAGGAAATCACAACCCCAATGCATATCCTCTGTTTTTAGCTTATTTCTTCCCCTTCTCCTCAATGCAAACAATTTTCTTTCTTCCTCCTTCTCAAAATCAATTAGAAACCATATTCATCTTCTATTAATTTCTCCTTATTCTAATCCAAGTGGGCAACAAGGTTTTCATCAATCAATCATTAAATTAAGTGGGTAGCAATATTCTTAGATTTTCCAACATAAAAGGTGAGTTTAATTACAATGATTTGATTTATTTTGGCATGGAAATCATGATTTATGAGAGCTCAAAGATGTGAGAAAAATTAATTAGGGATTTGTACAATTAGGGTTTCCCTTGGTGATGAAATTCGTAGGTATCATGGAACCCTACGAAAAGGGGTTGAATTAAGTTATTTTGAATGTGAATATAAAGCAAAATCAAGGGGAAATAATATTAGTATGAAAAACCCTAATTAATTTCATTAAATATGTGAAAACTAGGGTTGTTTACTTAGTTGAAGATGTGGTGAATGTAATCCTTGAATTTAACAATGATTTATGTATTGTATATGCTAAGATTAATGTGGATTTACATTGGCATGAAAGATTAAATTGAAGATCATGAAGTTAAGGGCTGTTTACTTTATGGAGATCATGTGGAGCATGTTATGAATGATTATTGATGATAAATGTGTTTAATCATATTAATAATGAAGTAGAATCATATGGAAACTTGACTAGGATGAATCACGTATCAGAATTTATCAATGGCAAGGCAATTATGCAAAAGTTAGGGGTTGTTTTGCAAATAATGAAATTACCAAATTGTAAATTAAGAAACATGATAGTTAGAATGATTATTACTTTAAAAGATGATGTATGAAGTGTAGAAATATTGAATTGGTGAATTGGAATGGAAAACCCTAGAATTGAACTTGGTTAAGGTGGTGATAATGTAAGGGATATTAATTTGCATAATTGAAGCATGTAAATGGTTTAATATATTGTGATGAATGTAGGATTGAGACTTGATTGAAAGAGTTGATTATTTTGGTTGCTTGGTGTAGAAGGAAGAAATTTGAATTTGTGAAGAATTGAGGTAAGTAGGTTTTTCCTGAATTCATACATGATTGGACATGATCTTGTGTACTCGCATACGGGCATCGAATTTTATCGATATTTGGTTTGAACGTGAGGTAATTGAAATTATGAAACCATTTTATATTTTGATTTGATTGCATGTATATTATATCATGATTTGAGCTTTTATTGTATTATGTTGTGATTCAGATTTTTGCCATTTGACATGAGTTGAGCATTGTATTGGCATGCCTGTGGTCGAGTTACATGAGTGGATATATGTTATATACCGTGTGGCTTAGTGTATAGCTTGTGGCTTATTGATTGCCAATGTAGCATGTTTAGCTTGTGTGGCTGATTAGATGCCCATGTGGCGTATGGAGCCTATGTGACTAGATGTTGGCCTTGATGGCCTGCAATAGTGATATGTTGAGATTGGCATGGCATGATATTTAAGTAATGTTGAATTGTAGTTGTGAGTTTGATACACTAGAATTCCTCAGTAGATGTGGCTAGTATTGGTGAACCTATTGTGATCCCTATGAGCAATGAGGGCGGGGCACTTCTAGGACTTTGCACTGGTGGTGAATTCCTGGCACTGCAGGAGGTGGACTTGGCAGGATTCTAGCCAGGGATACAAGGATGGACCATCTACACATCGAAGAGGGGGAGAGTAATTTCTTTGTCTTAAGTAAGTCTTGATAATGATGCATTGATAAAGTATGTCTTGATGACAATATCATAATAATGTCGTTGTACATGAGTCTTGGTAATGAGTATGACTCAATTGTAATGATGTATTTGGAGAGTATGTCTGATCCAGGTGAGTTAGGTTCGAGAAACAAAGACGTGTACTGTGGGCATGGATATATGTTGCATTGTCATGACATTTAACATACCATGGATTTATACATTGCTTGGATTGAGTATATGTATTTGAGCATGCTCTTCCCTTTGAATATTTCCTTATAGTTTTCCGCTTTTCCTGCGTACTAAATTTGCCTAGAGTTGGCACTCATGATTGAGAGTAGAGGACAACCTCTATGATGTATGGATGAATTAGACTTTGGAAATCATATGTGGATATGACATCTAATGTGTATAAATTTGTAATTAGAAAGTATTCAATTCTTAAGGTGTATCAGGTATGTTTGATATAGTTATAATATTATGTGGATTATACCTGTATATTTTTCTTATAGGTCTATTTGTGCCTTGCTATTACATGTGGCTTACCTTATGATTCTGGGCAGTGTGGGTGATTATTGTGTTAATTATTATAGTGATGTGATATGAGATTGAAATATAGAATGTTCTACAGGTGCAAAAACCCTTATATTTCAAGGGAGACTATCGAATTTTAATAGAACTCTTCTCTAGGAAAAAAGATAGTCAAAATGCATAGGCCTCTTGGTTGGATATTACTAGTGGATGTTGGGACAGGGTTCTCGAACCACTATAAAAATCATGTTGTTTGTGATGTGTGTTTACTTGTTTTATTCTTCATGCACTTTATTATTTTTATTATTTATCTTACAATGCACCACACACAATCACGGAAAGAGGGAAATGTTTCAATAGAGGTTAAGCAATGAATTTTTACATACCCAATTCACTCCTCTCCTCTTGGGTTAAGCCATACTATTGGATTCTAGAAGTGGTATCGAAGCAGGCTAGATTAACATTTCCAGTGATCCGTTTGGCTTACCCAATAATGTCATCCTCTGCGTTATTCAAAGAGTAGTGTTCCTCAAAGAGTAATCCATCTCCCATCTTTCAAACTTTTGATAAATTGAATTGGATATAATGAAAACAGATATTGGAAACATTTCTTATGGCCAAAAGATCTTCATTTATGGAAAATCATCTGTATTGGCATAAGCGAGGATGAAATGAGAGCAAAGTGGAAAATTTCGAAATTCCATTATACGCTCTGTGTCCCATTATTTGCAAAGATGTCTTAGCTTATAAGTTGATATGAGAAATCTTTATACAAGCTAAAAATAAATTACTAAGGGGCAAAACACTTTGCACTCACACACTACTTATGTTACTATTGAAACTAACTTGAGTGCAAGAAGTCAAGGAAAGAAGAAAATATACTCCCAAAGAAGAAAAAGCAAAAGAAAAGAGACTTGGTCTGAAGAAACAAAATAAAGAGCCTTCAAAATAAAAAGGAAAGATGAGTGTAGGTATGACACTCAAACTCAAATGCTTTTATTGAATATGTCATTATCTGAATTTTAAAATTTTACTTTTGTGTTTCTTTCAGTTCATTCTTTTGTTAATAAGTATTCATGATTCAATCTTTCAATTACTTATTTTTATCTATTTACATATTTGTAGAAACAAGTTTATATTGGAAAATTTTACATTCAATTGTACATTAATAGAAATTAGAAATTATACTTAAATCTTGATTGGTTAACTTACTGTACATTGATAGAAATAAAGATTCATATATAATGTTGTTTTTACATATCTTGTTCATTCATGTATATACATAGGAAGAATATAGAATTCACACTAGGATAAATAAAACTCTGAAAAACAAAAAGTAAAATTTTTAAGATAATCAGGAAATAAGAAAAATAACACTAAAATAATAAATAAAAAGACACGTCACTAAAAGAAAAGTAAAATAACAAAATTGAATGATTATGCTCAAAATCATTAAGAAAAAGGTGAGTTGATCTAGCACATAAGGTTAACTACTATACACAACTATGCTAGTTCAAATAACTCAATGATTAGTTAAAGTAGAATGTTTATCCTATTTATTCATGAAAACTACTTTAATTCATCTGCTTGTTTCTCTGCATACTGTTAGGGTTAAAATGACTTTTTGCACTGATATATTGATACATGTTCACATCTATTTGAGCTTATTAATGAAGAAAGAGTACAAGAATATCCTGAATGTATGCAGGAAAGCTTGAATTGAGCGTAGAAGAAGAATGAGAACAATGAAAAATCAAAACCTTCTTCTTAGCTCACAAATCGAAGCAAATTAGCCTACAAGTTCAAGTTTTGGATGCAAGGAAATGATTGAACCAATCAAAACTATAACCCAGACAATATCAATCTTTAGATGTAGAATCAAGGACTAAAGAGCAGAAGCTAAACGATTCGTCAAGACTAGCAACAACATTTATTAGCTCAAATGAGAAATCTATGAAAGAAAGCGCCAAAAGAGATAAGTTGTCCAACTTGATTATACTTTTCAATGCTATATATTCTAGATGCCTCTAGATGAACTGTCTTGGATTTGAATTAATTTGAGTTTACTACTTTGAGCTAAATCATTCTAAAAACCTTAATAAACCTTAAAATGATCAAAACTCTAACATCATTACAGTCTTAAGGCATAGTCAAGCCCATTTGGGAAACTTTACAGTTTAAGGTCTTCAATAGGAATTTCATTCCTAGTCATTCCTTCTGTAATAATTATAATAGGCTTAATCTCATATAAAGAATCAAAACTGAAAAGTAAACACATAAAGATAACATTCATAAAAAAGGAAGTTAAAATATAATCCTTAACAATAATAAAAATCCACTTAATTTAATAAAATAAACAATAAATATTAAAAAAATCTACTTCCTTAAAACATCTATGACTACAGCTAATTCCTCAATCTTGCCCTGAGCGTCAGATAGATTCTTCTCCAGAACCATAACTCTACTCATGATCTCCTCATAAGCTATACAATGGCTAGTCAAAAGAAGATTTGAACAAGCATTTGATTTCTTAGCTTGCCTCAACTCCTTCTTCAATTGCTTCACCTCTTCCTCAAAAATAATCTAGTTATTCCCCTCAACCCTATCTTGTTCCATCTCTCTACCTCTAAACTTCATACATTGTCTGTTCAAATGGATGTAATCTTATATAGATGAAGTAGAGAATATGTAGGATCACAACCAGTTCCCAAGAGACACATTAACTCTATGGCTCAAATCTTAGTAACCGCTTTCTTGGTAAAAACACTAGGAAAAGACACACTAACAGCATAAACAAAGAATAGATCATCATATCTTAGAAACCTAAACAAGACCCAATAGGATAATATATTTTCTCTATAATGCTTATCATTTCTTGCACTAAAATATCCGACTAGGAGTTCTCCATATAAATTATGATTTTGATGAATAAAATATGTTGTTTGCATCACTCTAATCATCTATACTATTTGCATTAGTATTAGAATGCACCAATGAAACATAAAACATAATTCAACATCACGAGCATAAAATTTCTTAAAGGTTAAGGAGGTTGATAACCATTAAAGAACAAAATGAAATACAAATATAAAATATTCACAATATTAAAAATGTTCATTTAGCCAAAACATCAACAACAGTCTCCAACTCATCAATCCTTTGACAAGCTCTAGTCAACTTAGCCTCCAAGTGCTTAATGCACTCTATGGCTTCCTTATAAGCCATGGAGTTTTTGGTCGAGAGACATGTAAAATGATAAGTATTACCCCTGATGAAATAGAAATCTTACTTTAACTACTTGATTCTATCTTGAAGAGCTTGAATTTTCTCTGCAGTATTAGAATTTCCATCAATTTGCTTCAAAAAAGAACTTAACTATGCCATGAAGATTGCTGAACTATTGTCATGTTTTTAATCTTTCAATATATGACAAAGAATACGAAGCATCTCTCCACTTCCTAAAGAACCTATTAACTCTGCCATTAAATTTCCTAACTATCCTTCTTGGTAATGACAATAGAAGGGATGCACTAGCTGCACGAACATTAAAAGAGATAAGGGATAAAGTAATCATACAATTAGAGACTTGAAGACTCAACAAGGATCGAACCAAAATCATGCATTATCACCACATGGAATCATTTTTTTTAATATCAATTCAGTATGATTTTGATGAATCATACATGCTTAATTGTTCAATATTTGATTGTTGCCCTTCATATAAATATGCCTCTTACACTAATAAAAACTAATTATGCATGCCTAACAGATTTTTACATATTACAATCATTGAATATTCCATAATCAACTAAACAGGGAGAGAAAATTGTATGTAATTATAATCAAAAGGGGAAGAGAAATGTAATTAAGGGGGAGAGAAATGTGATTATATATCCTAAACTAAATTTTTTTTATTTTGACAAAAAGGTAGAGAAATGTGAAAGACTTGTAAGAGTGATAGTATTAGGAGAATGATAAAAAGGGATAAAAGGGTTGAATCTCATAAAATTATATAAGTCAGATATTTAGGGGGGAGATTAAGAGAAAATTACAATTATGTTCAAAAATCTTTAAAGTTTTGTCATCATTTAAAAGGGGAAGATTTTCAGGATTACTATATATGATTTTGATGATAACAAAACTTGTATTAAGATAAGATATATGTATGCTTAAATATCTAACAATCATATGCATAATTATGATTTAATAAACATTAATTGATATAAATGTTTAATTATGCAAGCATACATCTTTTACTTAATGGTGCACTTAACATTATTAGTTATTCATTAATGTGTTAATTTGTTGAACCATAGTTAGCATGATATTTACTTAACCTTTCAGAGTATGTACTTTAATAGAGATGTATATTTCCTTGCTCTACAACATGTTAAAATCACACATGGATAAAATACATTTTGATAATAAATCTGAAAGCTAAGCAAACTGCATAAAAGTTTTAAATGGAGAATCACAATCATTTGCAATCAACTATTTCAACTATCTGCTACGTTCCAAAGGGATCAAACTACTGAAGGTAATGGAAAAAGAAGAAGAGAAAGAAGAAAGTAGAGGTTTTGAAGACAAGCAACAAGAGAGGTTGTATTGTCTAAGAGAAAACTTCCACGGACAAATGCAATGGAAGAAAACAAGGCTTAGAAGATGCGCTACAATGAGCTTGCCATGTCTATTAACCTCAAAGAGAAACTTTCACAGACAAATGCAAGATAGAAGAGTTGAAGATAAAGCCATGGTAAAAGAGCATATAGTTGTTTGAGAAATTCAAACTATCTACACCAACTAGACAAAATTTGTATGAGACCAAGTAAGAAGTAATCCCATCAAGCAATCAGACAAATGAATAAAGAAGGAACAGTCACCCAGACAATCATGCATAAAGTGAAGAAAACTTTGTTTGACCAACAAAGTTAGAAGAATAAATTCTTCTGAAGATAAAAAGGCAAGATGAATAGACAAAGGAATGCAACTTTGGCTGAGCCAAGATCGACAAATCAAGAATGAAGAAATAAAGAAGTTGCAGAGACAAACTCCATCTATTGCTCAAAGAATGCAAAATAAATGAGGACTCAACTTCATCCGTGAGATTAAATTTATCTATTACTTACTACAGACAAAGTGACAAATAAAGTAGAAGACAAAGTAGAAGTTGAACAAATAGACAAAGCTGCATAGACAAAGTAGTTGCTTGGACAAATGAACTTCAATAAACAAAGGCATATTCGTCTGCAACTTACTATAGACAAACCTATACACAAAGTGCAAAGTAATTTATCCAAGAAAAAGTAAACAGAGTTCATCTGTCACTTACATTAGATGAATACTAAACTTCGTATGTTCGAGAAAGACAAAGCAAAATTCATCTATCACCTCCAATAGAAAAATATTGAACAATAAAAGAATATCACACTTCATTTATTCATGAAGAAAAACAAGAGTTTGTCTATTGACCAGTCAGTCTTCATCTACGCCATCTAGAATTCATTTGTTATTTATAACAGACAAAGCACATTCACGAAGGATCAACTGATAGACCTAGAGGAATTCATGTAGATAAAGTAGAGTTTGTCTATCGATAAGATCGACTTCATCCATGCCACCTAGAGTTCATTAGTTATTTATAACAAACAAATTTCACTCACAAAAGATCAACTGATAGATAAACTAATTAAAGAATTCATCTATAAGTTGTAATAGACAAATGTAGACAGAGAGAGGTCATGACTTGTCAGAGGAAAATCAATTTACGTGACTTGCATCTAAATGGCATCTGCATCTGTGCTTTCATTATGCAAACTTGTCTCAGTCACCATTTTCGGCAACAAGCGGCATTGCAAGTTTTTAAGTTGTGTCAAGTCAAATTGAGAAAAGACATTTCAACAATAGCTCATCTTCCTCTCTGTAAAAGAATGGTGATACAATACCTTGAGACAAATAAAAAAGGCATGAACTCCAATGGTAGAAATTTTAACAATCTTATTCATTCATTGCTACTCTTGTTTCTGCATTCATTAGAACCCATCTTCTCCAATAGTTGAAATTATGAAGAAACTATTTAAGGAGAAAAGGTGGAATGATTCAAGGTGGTGAAGCAATACTTTTCAAATAAGCTTAACCTTAACCTTATGAAAATCCTTCCACTCATGACTAAGAGCTTAAACTGTCATCTATCTTTTATGGGCCTCAACTTCATATCCTTATGGCCATTAAGTTTGCATTATGGGAAGATCTTTGTATTACATAGAACTATAAAGAGATCACATCTTCTCCTATGCTTCATTGTAAAACTTTATAAAAGTGTATTATTTTTCTAGTTATTTTGAAAACCAGAGAGTTGTTGGTGATCTCTAGAAAATCGTCAAGTTTGCTGGTGATCTTCCAAACTAGTGAGATTCCTGGTGAGCTCGTGAAAACTAGAAAAGTGTTGGGAGCACATTTTTTTATGCCCCTTATAGCTGGAATACAAAAGGGTGTTGGGAATACTATTTATGCCCCCTGAAGCTGGAATCCAGATGAGTGCTAGGAGTACTATTGTATTCCATTATATAGGATATAGTGGAACTGAAGGCATAATGAGTGTAAGCTTTTGGAAGAGTGGATGTAGGATTGTATTTTCTGTATGTTTGCTAACTTGTTTTATTCTTCATGTACTTTACTATTTTTATTATTTATCTTACAATGTACCACACATAATCACAAAATAATAAAAAATGTTTCAATAGGGGTTAAGCAATGAATTTTAAATGCGTAATTCACCCCTCGTCTCTTGAGGTAAGTCATACTATGGGATTCTAAAGGGGTTACCTCTATTGAGTGTCAAACCATAAATATTTGATCATCCAATAAATGGCCAGTAAATTGAAAGTATTAACCACACGACATCACAAATAAACTAATTTCAAGATCAATCAAGTAATTCATTAATTATACCATGAATTCCACGTAAAATCCATCTACCCTCTAGAAAGGGGGAGATTAGCTACTCATGTTGTAGAATAAATCAAGCAAATAATAAGTCAACCTCATCATGGTTCAAATCCCAAAATCAAATCCTCAATTACAAGGAAAGAAAGCACTTGAAAACATAAAAAACTAGTGTCTTCCCTTTTTAGCTTGACTTCCACTCCTTGAATCCAAGCTCTTTCTATTGATCTTCAAACTCGATCTTCTTCTCTTCAAAGCATCCTTAAAACTCCTCAAAAAACCTTATAAAAGCTAGCAAAAGGTCCCAAAAAAACCTTCCAAACACCATCCTATCGAACCATCTCGCAACAACCCTCTTAAACATAGCAAACTTGGAGTTGAAATCATGCACAACGCTGGCACTATGGTGCAGGGTTTTGGCGCCGCAACGCCCATTTTGCTATCTGTAATGGGTGTTATTGGTTGAGTAGGGCACCACAACCTTGGTTTGGGCACTGCAACACCCATGCTACTACCCCCTTTCTTTCTCTATTGCTTGCTCCATTTATCTCCTTCCTTCCTCCATTCACTTGCAACTTCATTTTTCTTTGGTTTAGCTCCATTCTTCCTCCCTCCAATGCACCTAGAAAAACCAATAAAAACACATAAAATGCATCTAAATTTCTCTAGAATTAACAAATAAACAAGCTTGAACAATATGAGATATAAATTAATAAAATTCACTTATCAATAAATTTGATTTAAAAGATAAGTGATAATGATGTATATTTTTTATTGAGAATGATTTGTTAATGCAATGTAATTGGGAAATAGGTATTGAATGGGAATGAATTGATGAGGAGATTGGTCGTAGTAATAATATGATGTCAATGAATGCGAAAGGATGAGTGTTCAATGATGAGGTTATATATAAGTCTTGATTATGACGATAAGTGGTGGTGAGGATACATAGGAACTAAGATTATGAAAATGTGTGCATTATGAGCATGCGGACTATGTTGCATTGTCTTGCACTGTTAAGAAAATTTAGTATGTCATGGAATGGTTTATGTATTGCTTTTAGTAATGATTTTCTCATGATTAATTATAATTATTTCTATTTTGCCTACTCACTAAGTTCACTTGGATGCATACCTTCTTATTTCTGGTTTATAATTGACAGGTTAGGTAAAGAAGCTCAATTGGGAGTTGGTGCTCAGGATCAGAATCACACGATGAACTTCGTGTTGCTTGAAAAAATTTGGGGTTGCTAATTCCCCATAATGAATATAAACTATAATTTGATTAGAATTAAGTTATGTTGTATATTGAATAATGTATAAGAAAATTGTATTGGAATGTCCTTATAGTGGTATGTACGTGATGTATGTGGATAAATTTTTTGTTGGTCTAGTTATGCCATTTGCCATTGTAATGAAGTTTTCGACCTTGAGCAGTGGGGTGCATTGTTGTTAATGTAAATGATGTATAATTGATTAGAAATATGGAATTATGTGGTAAATGTTATACAAGTGCAAAATTCTTGTATTTTAGGGCAAATTCCATCAGATTTCCAGTAGAATCCTTCTTTAGGATATAATATGGTAGCACCCGAGGAGTGGGGCATTACAAATGGTATTAGAGCGAAGTTGTTATTTGATGTTGCAGAATGGTATTTGAACAATGGGTATTAGATAAGGAGTCTCAGAACTGTGATGGTAATGGCTATTAGATAGGAATAAGAGAATGACATGCCTAATACAAGTCTGTGAATTTATATAATTATGGGAGAAGAACTAGCCTAGTGAATAAATGTAGGAACTCTAGGTTGATAAGTGTATTGTTAAATGACTATTTGCCATTAAATTGGTGCAGTGATAGCACCAAAAAAGAAATTAGACAAAGGGAAGCCTCTTATGAGGAAAGATGAGTTAGAGAGGGCAGACTATCAAGACAGATGTCTTGTTTGGTCTTGGGATGTCATGGTCAGATTGTGTAATGATATCTTGAAGATATTTTGTGTAGAATGTTGTGGAGATAGTGACACCATTGAGATTGGTTAGTGTAGTTACTAATTATGTTATGTGTTTTCATACTCATTGGAGTATAAGTTGATTAGCAGAGTATAAAACCAAGGTAGATTGTGAAGCTAAACAAATCACTTTGAGTACTTTTAAATGAGTGATGCCTTAGTATGGAAAAGGTGAGAAACACAATTGATGTCTGTGATATTGGTAGTATACTTACAAGATTTGGTGAATATCAGATTTAATTGTCCTTATGTGTTGCCATGAGAAAGATTTATGGCTTATACTTCAATGAATGGACTCATGTAAAAGGAAAAGGGCTTGACTGCATATTGATGCGGAATGAAGAAAGAATGACTTACGTATTCTGGAATTTAAGGGCATGTTCTAATTGAATGGTGAGAAGTGATGTAGCCAAGAGAGTGTCTAAATGTTTGTTGTGCCAAAGGAAGGATAAGAAAGAAGGATGAGAACCGAGTATGATAAATTATGGGAAAAGACTTCAAGTTTCAAGGATGAAACTTTTTGTAAGGGGGGTGGTTTGTAACACCTTGGGTGTTAAAATAAGGGTGATTTTGCAAAACAATTTGGATCATTACATTTTAATGAAATGGGAATTGTTAACAGGATTGTTATAAATTAATCATCCTCGCATGGGATTGAATGACATTTTATTTAATTCTTTATAAGAGCTTTGAATTCTAGTCATTGGGGGTAGGTGAGCTTGTTTGAATGTCGAAAAATGTTTGAAATTTCTCCTGATGAAATCCACCAACTTCTAGTTTGGTTTTATAATTGTGAAAACTTACAGCACCTTCTTTGCCAGAAATGGAAACTGGATGATTTAGTTCATTGGGAGCAAAATACTCAGCACATATGGAATGGCTTCGAACTATCTAAGATTGAGTCATCATTGCTTTAGACAATGTTGCTTTGTTTGAAGTGTAGATTTTGTAGCATCCCAAGAGATGGAAAGTGCTGGAAAACTTGAAGTTATGCTCTGTCCAAAATGATCCACAAAGTCTGAAGTTTTGCTTCTGTCATTGCTTCATACTGTCCAAACCTTGTCTTCAGACTTTCTGAGATGCTCTTCCTTTCTGAGCTTCAGAACAAGGCTTTGTCTGAGTAAATATTTTGAATTGTCTAAAATGACAAATGAAGCTATCTTGATTTTGCACCTAGGAAAATTCCTGTTTAGAATATTATTTCATAACCTGTGAAGTGATGAGAATCACTTGTCTACATGATCCAGAACTTCAGCATGTCTGCAAAGATTTCATAACGTCTAGAGTTCTGGACATAGCCATTTTTTAACGCTTCTAAAAATGGTTTTCAACACATATGAAAAGGTCTTCATAACATCTGAAATTGTGTTGAATTTCTAGCATCTGGAATTTTCATTTCAACACAACTTCTAAAATGAATTTTGAAGATTATGTGTAAGATCTAAAACTCTTATAATTCTTAAATAGTTTTTGCATTTTGGATCTTGACAAACTTTCATTAATAGATAACATAAATCATTAATCAAGTTTTGTTTGTCATCAAAACTATGCACTTATACTAACATAGACCACTAGAGTTATTACACATGGATCTATTTGGACCATCAGATACTATTACCCTTGGAGGGAAAAAATATGTGTATGTCATTGTAAATGACTGCTCTAGGTTCACATGGGTAATCCTATTATCCAAAAAAGATGAAGCATTTTTTATGTTCTCTACTATTTCAAGGCTTATACAAAATGAGAAGAAAATTTCAATAATCTCTATTCAAAGTGATCATGGTTGTGAATTTGAAAACAGAAATTTTATAGACTATTGTGAGGAAAAAGGGATTCACCATAGCTTCTCACCCCTAGAAATCCTCAACAAAATGGAGTTATGGAAAGAAAGAATAGGATAATTTAGAAAATGGCAAAAACCATGTTGAATGAGAGCAAATTTTTCAAAAAATTCTAGGGAGAAGCAGTTAGCACAGCTTGCCATGTGCTAAACAGAGTTACCATTAAAGTAATTTTGAAGAAAACTCCTTATGAGTTTTGAAAAGGAAGAAAACCAAACATCTCTTATTTCCATTCCTTTGGTTGCTTATACTAGATTCTGAACAATAGGAAGGATAACCTAGGAAAATTTGATCCAAAAATCGATGAGGCTATCTTCTTTGGTTACTCTTCTAATAGTAGTGCATTTAGAGTTTTCAGTAAGAAAACGCAGGTTGTAGAAGAGCCAGTGCATGTTAAGTTTGTTGAAATTAGTTTAACCCCAAGAAAGGAGTCTGATAATGATGCAGATGAAGTTACAAAGAGAATAAAAAAGGTGCAATTACAAAATCAAGGGGGAGAAGACATTTCAAGGCACAATGATAAACAAGATTCACATAGTGAAGAGGAGGTAAGTGCTGGTAATGTTTGCTATCAACCTCTTACTGATTTGAAGTTCATAGGTGCCCATCCTAGAGATCAAGTCATAGGTGATATATGTGATGGTGTTAGGACAAGACAATCCACACAGAATATTTGTAGCCATTATGCCTTTATCTCTAATATAGAGCCCACTAGCATTGATCAAGCTCTAAATGATAAAAATTAGATCATTGTTATGGAAGAAGAGCTAAACCAGTTTGAAAGAAATGAAGTATGGGAACTAGTTCCAAGACCTGAACTTGCTGCTATAGTTGGAACTAAGTGAATTTTTAGAAACAAACTAGATAAAAGTTGACTTGTTGTCAGAAATAAGGTAAGGTTGGTTACTAAGGGGTAGTCCTAAAAAGAGGAAATTTATTTTGAGGAATCTTATGCCCCCATAGCAAGATTAGAACCCATTAGGATGTTACTTACATTTGCATCCTATAAGAACTATAGACTATTTCAAATAGATTTAAAAAGTGCATTCCTAAATGGATATCTAAATGAGGAAGTATATGTAGAGCAACCTCTTGGTTTTGAATGTGATGATCAACCTGACCATGTATACAAACTCACCAAAGCACTCTATGGATTAAGTGATAAGATCATAATATATCATGTTTTTATATCTAAATTTACATATTTAAGATCCTCTTTTAATGTGTTTTAAGTGGTTTATATTGACATTAGGTGAATATTGCACTTAACAAAATTTGTTTTGTTAGAGACATAAAAATCTGTAAAATGAAATTGGAGATTACAAAAGGTGTCAATTTAAAGCAATTTCTGGGATTGATAGAGGCAGATTTGGAAAATGTATTCAACATAAAATTTTTATCCTTTATTCTTATGTTTCAAAATCATTAAGAATAACATGATTCTAAGTTTACATGAGAAAGTTATGGCTAAAATAGTACAATTAACTCTAGAGCTTCACATTCATCTGCTAATTTGTCCAACAAAAGGTGTCACTTTGAGGCCCCATGACTCATAGAAGATGGATGATTTAGAAAATATTATCAAAATGAATGTTGTATCCCATGAAATTATCTTTCTAATAAAAAAGAATCATGCAATTCTAAGTTTGTACTTGAAAGTTATGATCAAAACACTAAAATTGCTCTAAAACTATTTCGCCTATAGAAACTAGAGATTCGTCTGTAGTAAGTAGAAATTTTTCTGAGACAAATTGTAAGAAGAAAAACTTTGTCTAAGATAAATGTAAGGCCCTGAAAAATTTTACAAATGCAAATTTTTGCTATTGTAAAGTTTTGGTAACTTTTGCCGGGTCGATAG
>JAYJMB010069924.1:1500-24306 GCA_036873735.1 Pouteria campechiana
CATATGATTTTGAAACATGCTGTTATTTTATTTATTATTTTCTGTCATTCTTACTTACTAAGTTACTCGAACTCATGTCTATTTATTGTATGTTTTTAGTTGACAGGTCAAGCAAAAGAGCTTGAAGACATTGACCTTATTATGTTTTGTATAAATTGTAAATTGAACATTTTATGTCATGTATGTGTATTCATTCATAATTGTATTAATTAAAATAGAGATGCATTCTAGTTATGTATAATATTGTAAAATGATTGGCATGTCATTATGTAACTGTGAATAGAGGTAAATAAATGTAAATCAATTCAGATATATATTGCCATCATGGGGCTAAGTAGGTTCTAGGATGTGGGTAAGTATTGGGCTTTACATTAAGTTTGGAATTATGTTAATGTTTTATTATTATTAAATATAAATTCACATGATTCATAAATGCATGTACAGGTTTATATGCATATAATACAGGGTAGACCCTTCCAAAATTTTTGCAAAATTTCCCTTAGAAATAGAGAAATGGTGATGTTATAGGAAAACTTCCCTTAAGGAGAAAGGAAGTGGTAGCATTCCGTATCGGCCAAGGCACGGATGGTCAAAATGCATAGGGTGGGGGTGCAGGGTGTTACACTTGCGATTTGGCTACCAATTCCAAGGGTTGAAAAATTTGAATGTTCTCTCATATTTAATGCACTCCAACCACCCTCCAACAGCTAGATTTTAAATGCAATTATAAAAGGAGCTATTTAGGATATCTCAAGAGTTGTTGCAAGCATTAAGAGAGCATTAAGCCTTTATTTACTTACCAACAACAAAGCCCTACAAGCCTTCAAGCATTCAACATTCAAGTTCTTTATTAAAGGCTGTCAACCACTTCTTGGGAAGCATTCAAAGTCTTCCCTTGTGGATTAATTGAAGCACTTCATAAAGTGTAAGTATTTTCTTTTGTATTTACTTTTGTTGTTGCCTTGAGTTGGTATTGGAGACCAAGCTCAAGAAGAGCAACATTGATTTTGGAGTGTGTCTCAAAATCAATTTGCTAGAGTGTATTCACACTCCCCTTGAGATAAAATTAAAAAGAGTGTTGTGTGCACTAATTTGTATTTCATTAGTGGTATAGTGGAACCTAAGTCACTAAGGAGAGTGCTTGGAAGAGTGGAGTAGAGAAGGTATCTCAAACAACTATTAAACTCCTTGGCTATTATGTAATTGCCTTTCCAACTTGCATTATTGTACTTATTGAACTACTAAGAGAGTTCTAACCTTTAAAGGGGTTCTCTTAGAATTTTCATATACTCAATTCACCCCTCCCATCTTAGGTTATGCCTTAATAAAGGGACCAACACTTCTAGCTTATTAACTTCAAAAATGAGGAGATTTACTCCTTTTATTATTATGATTAATATAGCCATTAGGGACATTGTTTATGAGTTTTTTGACCATTGGAGAGGGTAAGTGAACATTAATGGTGTGTCCAATATTTTTCTTAAAAAGCTACACAACCATTCCTTTGAATCATCCATCAAATGGGCATGACCTTCCTTCAAAGGAAGGGTTTCAGCCACATGGCACTTTGAATACCACAAATGATCTTTTGAAGGAGGACTTGGGTGCTCAAGATTTGAAACCTGTTAACTTAGTAGACAAATTATCTCTCAAACAAAGCCAACTCCTAATTCACTAGAAGGATCATGACTAATGCAATGCAAACTTTCTTACTCTTCCATCTAATGGTACTTGGAAGGATGCTTTGAATCACTTCACCTAAAGGTGCACTACCTCATGAATTTTGAGATCCTTGTATGTTCCTGTGAATCATATTTCAAAGAAAGGCTTTTATAATTCACCTAAAGGAGTAAAAGTGAAAAAAGGAGAGCTTCCTTTGAACGAATTCATTCTTTCATTAGAAGGAATCTTTGAAGAATGGTGTTTTGAACGATCTAAACAATGTGAAGCTTTTTCTTTGGTAAGAATAATACATGATTCTCAAAGAAATTAATTAGTAAATACTTAGGGAGGTAGGAGATCATTTTTGGCATCATTAAAATAACTAAAATATATAGGAGTAACTTTATAATCTTCCTCTTTAGTTTTTGCATCCAACTTTAAGGCTATGACTTTCTTTCATTTTGAGCTTTCCTCTTCCCTTTTTTTTATTAACTCATGAACCATAAATAATCTAATAAAATCATCAACTTTGAAATTAGTGAGGTCCTTTGAATCTTCAATTATAGTGACTTTTTGGCTATATGATTCTATAGAGCTCAAAATCTTAATTACCATTTCAAGTTCTGACTTCCTTTTCAAAACACTTCAAATTGTTAGTAATCTTAGAAAAATGAATACATATCTCTTAAATGGATCACCATCTCATATGGGGAAGCTTTTAAGCTCCCTTATCAATATGTTGTTCTTGGTTCCCTAAACTTGGGATGAGCCTTCATGCATGGTTTTCAATTTTTCCAAAATTTGCTTTGCGATGGTACAAAAGATACTCTATCAAACTCAACATGGGACAAGTCAAAAAATAATTTGTTCATTGCTTTCACTTTGGTTTGGACATTTTTCATCTCTTCATCCATCCATTTGTCAAACTTAATGGTAAGGAGTATAACCCCAACTTTGGTTGCTCTCCATAAATCAATATTCACTAAATGTAAGAATATTTTCGTTCTCATCTTCCAATACGAGTAGTTGCTCCCATCTACTACCATCAAACAAAGGGAGCCTATTAAAGGATTGTCCCTCAGTAAAAGCATGTGTAGACTAAGATTAACTTGCCATTTATATATCCTTAAAATGAAATAATCTAGGCTTACTTTGATATTACTTATTGATCGCTTGGCAAGAATAATAAGAGGGAAGTGGTAAATTCATATTCTAAAATGTTTAATAAGAAGAGAGTGGTGAATTGATATTCTAAAAATTTTCTTTCTAAAGGTAAAGTTTTGGAACCCAAACCACAAATTGCTAAGGCTGATTGTAAGATTCACAATTATAGCAACTAAAACAATAAAGAATAAGGAAATGCAAGAAAATAAACAATGCATATAGGATTTTGTAGTGATCCAAGCCATCCCTTGGCACTTAGCTCACTCTTCCAAATTCTACCTATATGACTTTGGGTTCTATTAACCAATCAATAAATACATTCAATGCACAATGCCATACTAGATTTTAGCTCTAGGTATCCTTATAAATCACCACAAAGTGAGAAAAACTCTTTGTTCACTTGAACTAAAAAAATAGGGTATCCCAACCTTTACAATGTAATAGTGAAAAATTGAATAGAATGCCTCTCTAATAGGAAAATATATAATGAAAATAAGATACAATCTCAATGAGATAAAATAAGAAAAGTAAAACCTTAATTGAGATTGTGAGTTTCTCCTTTTGAGGGATGTAAAGATCACAACTCTTAAGCACTTAAGAAAGCTTTTAGAAAACTCAAGAGAATGTGATTTGAATGTTCTTGAAGGTTGAGTTCACTTTTGAAAGTTTCATTAACTTATAAACTTCAAAATCATATTCTTTTATAAGTATTGTAATGAATATGGCTATTGGAAGTAGGTAAAAGAGCATTTAATATGCCAATGTTCAAATTAAGTCGAATGTTGACTGTTTGATAAGGTAGCTAGCCACTATAGCACCATTAGTTGGTTGATCACCATAAGGTAGCCAGTCAACCATGTTGCTTCACTCCTTGAAGAAATAGATCCATTTCTATTTGGCTAGAATCAAACCTTCTGGTGTTAGATCTTTCAAATTAAATTATCTACACATTTGTATTTTTTGATAAATCATTTAATATATAAACTTATGATAATAAAATGACATACATAAAATATAAAGTAGTGTGAATAAGATGGAAATCAATTGTTAAAAGGGGTATACATCTTAAAGATTAATTTAATTTCCATATACATGATCAATATCTAAAAAAGCCTGAGATTATTTACACATGTGCTCATCATTAAAACAGATATAAGCATATTAAATATGCTAAACTAGCTTTTAGCTTTCATCCCTTCTCCATCACTCCCTTGTATTATCTTCCATTCAATATTTTGTTGTAGCATGTTTAACAAACTCCCTATTCCTTATGAAGTAGTGAATGTTGAACCAAACCTCCTAATTTGGCATGATCTCAATGATGAAAGTGGTAAACAATCAAGTTTTGATGATGAGCAATAATATATGTGTGAATAGTTAAGATACTTACAGATATGTTCCTAAGTGTGTAAGAATGAACAACATATTAGGAATAATATAAGTGAACAGCGCACACAGGAACTGATCAGGATCAAAATTTGCTACATTGGAAGAAAACTTAAGTACTCAGAAAAAGAATGATATTGAAACTTTGAAAAGATTTCAAAAGCTATAAAAAATATTTGAAGCCTTGACCTCTAATGAGCTCATAATATACATGTTTTAATGCCTAAATTTACATATGTTTTAGACCCTCTTTTAATGAAAATTTAGTGGTTTATAAGCACAATCCAGTAAATCTACACTTAATTTGGTTATTACTTGATAAGTGAATCTATGTTGATTTATTATGTCTATTTGTAGATAAAAGTGAAAAAGACAAGTTGAAGAAGTTAAGCATGGCATGTCAATCAGATGTTACGGCATTTGAAATGATGTTGAGTACTTGGCATCTAAATATGATGTCATGACATTAGAATAACGAATGTAGTAGTTAGGGTAGTTAGAGAGTTTAATGTCGTGACATCCAAATCAGATGTCGCAACATCAAGATGAAGAAGTGAAGTGAATTTCTAAAGTAGTGAAATATTAATGTTAGAAGTTTTGAATTAGTGAAATATTAATGTCGAAAGTTCTGAAGCAGTGAAGTATCGATCTTTGAGGTGAAGTGAACTTCTGAAACATTAAAATATCGATTTTAGAATTTCAGAATAATGTCAGAAGTGCATCAGAGATCTGAGGTGGTTCAAAAGCTCGATCTCACAATTTCTAAAGCAGCTCAACCATTAGAAGTGTGTCAGAGATTCTGACATGGTTCAAAAGCTCAATATTAGAAGTGCGACAGAGGTTCTAAATGGGTTCTAAATAACTTCAAAAGTGTGACAGAGGTTCTCAAAAGTGTGATAGAATTTCTAAAGGGGTTCAAAATAACTTCAGAAGTCCAATAAAGGTTTTGAGAAGTGTAACAAAATTTTTGAAGGGGTTCAAAATAACTTCAGAAGTGCAATAAAGGTTTTGAGAAGTGTAACAAAATTTTTGAAGGGGTTCAAAATAACTTCAAAAGTGCAACATAGGTTCTCAGAAGTGCGACAAAATTTCAAAAGGAGTTCAAAATAACTTCAAAAGTGTAATAGAGATACAGAATTTCTTAAGGGGTTTAAAAGCTCAATCTTTAGAAATTATAAAGCTTCTTCAGAACTTCTAAAGCAGTGAAATCTTGATCTTTAGAATTTCTGAAGAAGATTAACAAGAAAAGAAATTTCTAAAGCTTCAAAAGGATTTTTTCGTGGCAATTTTTACAAGTAAGTTTGAAGATTTTAGAGTGCTTTAGAGGGATAAAATTGTAAATAGAAGTTATGAGTTGCATCACGAGTTGGTTTTAGAAGTTGCAAAATTGTAAATTGTTTTGAAGTACACAAATTGAATTTTCTTTAGAAGCTAATTTTCATGCGTTAGATATTGCAAAAATTTTAGAGTCTAAGACATGCGAATTGTGAATTCACTATTAGAGAATTTTGAATTTGCTATTGGAAGTTGATTTTTTAACACAAGACATGTTACAATTTTTAGAACCCATGATGTGCAGCAACTCAATTATTTTAAGAACTCCTATTTTTATGCATTGTACTGCTTTGGAAGATATATTTTTATGGGAAATACCAAGTTATTATTGGAAGAGGATCTATATTAATAGAAGCATTGAAGTTGTGGAAGAGTTATATTAAAACCTTGGTTGGGTTATTTAAAGATATTAGGGGACGGATACTAGAGTTTGGTACAGAGAGTTTCTGGGAGAGAAGTTTTGCAAAGGAGCAAGGGAGAGATTTCAAGTTCTACAACATGCATATTTTGAAGATGTAGCCCTCTTAGATATTTTTTGTTAAATGGGATTGTTGGTTTATCAATTCAATTTTATCTTATTTCATTCATTACTTTTAATGTAGTCATTTGGTTTGTTCAATTGCCTGATCACCAATTTTATGAATTCGGTTGATTGTCTTAGCATGGTTAAGGCACTCACCATATGCTAAACCATGAGCTCTCTTGAATGAAATGATAGATGGTTAAGTTACACACCATATGCTAAACTAATATGTTTGGTTTATTGAAGTTCTTTAGTCTTAATGGGTTTTTACCTCAATTATGTCACACACCAAAGGTAATTAGAAAGAGTAAAAATACTTGATTTAAACCTACAAACCTAATGGTAATAATCATATATTGGTGAGAATGAACCCAAGATAATGAATTGAATCCAACATTCTAGCAACATAGGATCTCATTGAATAGTGAAATCAAATCCTCAGACTCTTGCAACCTGTGAAATCTCAACAACTTACCAATTATTTCTATTCTCGTATTGAATCTTGCACTTTTATTTATTTAGCATCACTTCATCACTTGGTTTAAAATTTTTTAGTAACTAGATATAATTGAATCAGTTTGACAGTTCTCGGTGGGATCGACTTTTGCTTTGCACACTATACTGGTATACACTCATGCACTTATGAAAAATTATAATTTGACCTTCAATGTCCAAGCCTTTCAAAGTGATTAAGCATGATTCAATTTATCTGATACAAGCACTCAAAGTTACTCTTCAGTCAAAATAATATGATTGGTACCACCTATGCTTCAAAGGCCCTACAGATGAAGTTTCAACTATTACAAAAGTCTTCCTCAGACAAAGCCAATCTAAGACAAAGCCTTGCTTTAGCTAGACTTGGACAACATCTTGATTAGTCAAAAAGCTAAAAGATAAAATCAGATAGAAGATGCACTACAAGACTTTGGACAAACTAATATCAGCATGATTATTTTATTATGGATGAAGTCAGAATAGAATTCGGAAGAAGTTAGAATCCAGTTGATTGTCCTTGCACTTTAGTGAAGTCTTACTTTGTCTATAGCTAACTTTGGACAAAGAAAAAGCATTATAGAGTTGTTAGACAACGTAAGAGCACTACAGCATGCTCAGACAAAGTTAACTTTCATCACATGAATAAATTTGTCTGAAATTAACTTGAGACAAACTAAAGCTCTTTGGATAAATACTAGATGAGATAATCGAAAAAAGTCTCACATGATTAAAATTCACTTACTTTGGACAAAGATCACTAAACTCTCCGAATGAATATTCATATGAACAGAAGGCATTAACTCAAGAAAAAGTGATTAGGCCAAAAATAGAAAGAAATTTAAATGAAATATCCTCCTTTTTGTCAGTGATTTTATTCTTAGAAGTTACATCCCTTTGAATTTCTTCCTTCCTCAAAAGGAATCAATTTAGAGATCTTTTCAACAACACTATAGACTTTCTAGCTAATACAAATTGATTAGAAGACAACTTTTCTCATGAGAGATAATCAAAATGGTCTTCAGCATTAAATGAAAGTTATCTACTACAAATGGCTGAAATTCAAATATAGTATAAAGGCAATGTAGAGATAATGATGAAAAGAAGAAGAAAAAAAAAGGATTGAGCTAAAACCTTCCACAATCTTTGCAATCCTAGGCCAAGACTTTAACCTTCATAATTTTTCAAGTGCTTCAACTTTCAGAATCTTGAAGGCCATCTTCTTTAATACATCAAGGGAAGAGCTTCTACAACACAGAGAGCCACATCAAATCCTCAACTCTTCCCTAGTAGTTACAAAGGAACACGTCTAAAAGTGTAACTTCTTATCTCTTTGTATTTGTATATGCCTTGAGTTAGTAGTTTGGACCAATGATGAGTCTATAATATACCATGTTTTAACACCAAAACCTTATTTGGCATATTTTATTGATTTGTAACTACATTTGATGAAATATTATATTTAATAGAGTTATGTGATTTTTCAGCCAACAAACCATGCCGAGGAAAAACTAAATGTGAACAAGCATTACTTTTATGCTATTTTTGGCATTGATTGAGATGGATTCAGCAAGATTAGTTGACATATGAGTTGAAGATTTTCACATTAGCTATCTAATGAATAAGACTCATCCAATGCCGATAATAAATAAAGAAGATATGATCAAAACCATGAGGATATCTCAAGTAGACAGCATTCTGGAGCTACCAGCGCCCATTCTTCACACCTACCAAGGCATGTCAAGCAAGGTAGCGCCGTTGGCACTAGAGATGGACAGGTTACAAAAAAACTGCATAAATTATTATTTGGGCTGGTTTTTAAAGAAAAGTTAGAGAGTTTTTCAAGAGCACCTAAAGGTTAAGGTTCTTTGGAGTTTGGAAAGTTTTTGAAGAAGCTTTGAAGGAGAGAAGATTAACTTGGAGATCAAGAGGTCTAAGATCATTACCAAGGAGTGAAGGACAAGCTAAAAAGTGAGAAGACATTGGTTTACTTTGGTTTTAATTATTTTCCTTCCTTATATTTGTGGTTTTTATCTTGGAATTGGAACTATGATGGTGTTTGAATCTTATTTGCTTGATTTATTTTACATCATGAGTGGCTAATCTCTCTTTTTCTAGAGGAGAGATAGATTTTATGTGGAGTTCATGGTGTAATCAATGACTTTCTTGTTTGGCAATGCAATTAGGTTTATTTATGATGTTTCGTGTGTAATGGTTTCAATTGATTTGCTACCCATTGAATGATTGTTTAATTAGGGTTTGACACTCAAAAGAAGTAACCCTAATTAGGATTTAAATATCATAATATAAAACTATAGATGACTTGGAAGAGCTTCTATGTTCTGTTAAATCTTTAGCAAAGAACCATAGATATTAATGCATTCTTATTATTTGGATTTTTATAAGGATATCAAAATCTGAATTTTGAGAATAGTTATTTAACCTATCACTTGAGAGAGGGAGTTAATTGAATTGAGATTCTTGGTTTATAAACTTATGCATTACTAGATTAGAATTGAGTTGAAATTGTCATGAATGAAATAAAAATGAAATCAATCCTCTAGGATTTCAATATATTGGTTTATTTTATGCAAAGCTATTCTGTTGAGTTTTTAGTTAAGAATTCTCTTTCTTTGCTCATCCAAATAAAGTTAAAATTATCTATAACGATAGCTAGTGAAAGGTTGAAATACACAATCCCCGTGGATACAATACTCACTAAACTATAAAACTTGACATCATACACTTGTGGTTAAATTTTCAATGAATAAGTTTTTGGAGTCATTGCCTAGGATTGGTGGTATTTCAATTTTCTTTTACTAATATTATCAATAGATAGGTTGCTTTAATTTGGGATTGTGTTTTTCTTTTCCTTTTAGCAAGTCTAGTTTTCTTTTTGATTTTTGCAGTGCAAATTTAATTTTTTTAGTTTTCATAATAGTATATGCAAGATCATAGAAATTCTAACCCAAATTATTTTTATCTGGAACTAAAGAGAACACTGCGGTAGATTCAAAAATCAAAGTGAACAAATATAAGAGCAATGGGCGAACCAGAATAAATTCAGCCAAGAATAGAGCTAAATCAACAGAGATCAATTCGGGATTATTTCAGGCTAGTGGTTAATGAAAATTACTCCAGAATCACTCATCCAGCATCAATGCAAATAACTTCGAGTTGACACTAACACTGATTAACATGGTTTAGTAGAACCAATTTGGAGGCTCACCGAGTGAAGACCCGAATGTTCATTTAGCCATGTTTTGGGAGATCAGTGATACAGTAAAGATGAATGAAATACAAGATTAGGCTATCTAACTAACACTCTTCCCATTTTCATTAAGGGACAAAGTGAGAGAATGGTTGCAGAGTTCATAACCAGGAAGCATTACAACATGGGATGAGGTGGTGGAAAAATTCCTAAGTTTTTTCCACTTGCCAAAATAGCTCAACTGAGAAGTGAGATCGTCAATTCAAATAAATGGATTTTGAGCCACTCTATGAGTGTTGGTAGAGATTCAAAGATTTGCTAAGGAGATGTCCATAGCATGGTTTTCTATATTGGCTACAAATTCAGTTATTCTACAATCGGTTGAATGGGCAGACAAGAACAATAGTGGATGCAACATCTGGCTGTTCACTAATGGCCAAGACTGCAATTGAGGCATACCAACTACTTGAAGATATGGCTTCAAATACATTCCGGTGGCCGAATGAGAGAAGACAATATGTCATCAATAAGGGCTACAATAATTTTTGAGGTAACAACATGCAAAATTCGTACTACCTTGGAAATCGGAGGAATCAAGATAACCTCCCTTACGAAAATTAGAGGAACAACTTGAACCACCCTTCTAGGTTCCAAAATCCACATCAACCTCAACACCAAGCTCAACTAGCAGAAAAGAAACCATCCTTAGAAAATCTTATGGGCATATTTATTCATGAAAGTCAAAATAGTTTTGCCAGGAATGAAGCAATACTTGATAACATGAAATCAATAATAGGAAATATCAATGCATCCATTAAGTCTTTGGAAAAACAAATTGGTTAGATTGTCAGCACTTCTAGCAATCAGAACAGAGATACCTTTCCAAGCAACACAGAGAAGAATCTAAGACAACACTATACTGCCATAATGCTAAGAAGTGGAAAAGAGTTAGAATCCTCAAAGAAGAAAGAAATAACACCGACTCTTCAGAAGTAGAAAATCAAGATGCAACACAAGGAGAGGATGAAAGGCAACCAAAGAAGGAGGAGTCAGAAAAAGATGACTACAAACTGGGGCGAATCACATTTTGTGATAACCCTCTAGTTCTAAAAACACAACTCCCTTTTCCTCAAAGATTTCAAAAGAAAAAAAATAGATGAGCAATCCAGTAAATTCCTTGAAATCTTTAGAAAATGAATATTAACATTTCTTTTGTTGAAGCATTGGAGAAGATGCCAAACTATGCAAAATTCATGAAGGAAGTTATGTCAAAGAAAAGGAATCTCAAACAATTTAAAACAGTGAAGTTGATAGAAGAATGCAGTGCCATATTGCAGAGCAAGCTTCCTCAAAAATTAAAAGATCCAGGGAGTTTTACTATTCCATGCACTCTAGGAAATTCATCACTTCATAAGGCATTATGTGATTTAGAAGCATCTATTAATCTTATACCTCTTTCAATTTTTCAGGAACTTGGACTAGGAGAAGTGAAGCCAACCACCATCACATTACAACTAGCAGACAGGTCTTTAACTCATCCTTGGGGTATCATAGAAGATGTATTAGTGAAGGTGGATAAATTCATTTTCCTTGCTAATTTTGTGGTGTTGGACATGGAGGAGGATCATGAAGTACCGCTTATTTTGGGAAGGCCATTTCTTATAATAGGAAGAGCTCTAACCGATGTTCAGCAAGGTGACATAACTTTGAGAATCAATGAAGAAGAGGTAAAGTTTAATATTTACCATGCCATGAATTACATTGTTGAAAAGAACACTTGTAATAGAATAGAGATTATAAATGAATGTGTAACTATAGTCTTTAATGAAGAAAGCATAACTGATACATTGGAAAGCTACATTGCAAACTCTATTGTCAGACCATGACAGATTTAGAAGAGATCAGAAAACAAGTGTTGGCTTTAGAGATGGGGTTACAAGAGAAAGTAAGCAATGAAGTAGGAGTTTTTGAAGAAGAAATAGCTGTTAAAGAAGTAAAAGTTGCATTGGAATTGAAACAACTACTAGAACATCTCAGGTATGCATATTTAGGCAATGATTCATCATTTCTAGTGATTATTTCCTCTGATCTAATAGGTTTGGAAGAAGAGAAACTGTTGTGGGTGCTAAGGGATCACAAATCTGCTATTGCGTGGTCGACTGAGGACATCAAAGGTATAAGCCCTACCATATGCATGCATAAGATTTTGATGAAAGATTCTTAGAAACCCTCCAGATAGCATCAAAGAAGACTCAACCTAGCAATGAAGGAGGTAGTACATACTGAAGTTTTGAAATTACTCAAAGAAATACCACTATGTAATTTCTGATAGTGAATGGGTGAGTCCTATACAATGTGTACCAAAGAAAGGTGGAATGACAGTGATTCAAAATGAGAACAATGAGCTATTACCAACTAGAACTGTCACTGGGTGGCAAGTATGTATTGATTATAGAAAATTAAACAAAGCCACCAGAAAAAACCATTTTCCTCTACCATTCATAGACCAAATGTTAGATTGTTTAGCTGGATATGATTATTATTGCTTTCTAGATGGGTAGTCAGGCAACAATCAGATTGTGATAACTCTAGAGGACCAAGAGAAAATGACATTTACTTGTCCATATGGTTCATTTGCATATAGGAGGATGCCATTTAGTTTGTGCAATGCTCTTGCTACTTTTAGCAATGTATGATGGAAATATATAATGACATGGTGGAGAACACTATGGAAGTATTCATGGATGACTTTTCAATTTTTGACTCCACATTCGATCTTTACTTACATAACTTGTCTCTTATTTTGCAAAGATGTGAGGAAACTAACCTAGTTCTTAATTGGGAAAAGTGTCACTTTATGGTTAGGGAAGGCATCGTACTAGCCCACAAGCTTTCAGCTTGTGGTATGGAAGTGGACAAAGCAAAGATTGCAGCCATTGAGCAACTCCCACCCCCATTCAATATAAAGGGAATTTTGTAGTTTCTTGGGCCATGTAGGATTCTAAAGGAGATTCATTAAAGACTTCTCAAAAATCTCTAAACCTTTATGCAATCTCCTCGAAAAAGATACTCCATTTAATTTTGATGAATTCTGCTTGCAAGCATTCAATATGTTGAAGAAGAAGTTGATCTCCGCTCTAATTCTAGTGATGCCTAATTAGAATTAGTCTATCGAGATCATGTGTGATGCAAGTGATATGGCAGTGGGAGCAGTTCTGGGTCAAAAGCATGATAAGATCATTACAACTATATACTATGCAAGCCAGACGTTGAATGAAGCACAAAAGAATTATACTACAACAGAAAAAGAATTATTAGTGGTGGTTTTTGCATTGGAGAAATTTTGATCATATATTATCGGCTCAAAGGTCATTATACATACCGATCATGCAGCTTTGCGCCACCTATTTGCAAAGAAGGATGCGAAAACTAGATTTATTCATTAGGTATTATGGTTATAAGAATTTGATTTGGAAATTCAAGACAAGAGAGGAAGTGAAAATATGGTAGTTGACCGCTTGTCTAGATTGGAGCACCTAGGTGATGAGAGTGTAATTCAAGAGAAGTTTCTGAATGAACAACTCTTCACATTGGGTGGAAAGTCTCATGGTATGCAAACTTTGTGAATTTCATAGCATGTGGAACTTACCCTCTAGACATCAAAGGGCAGCAAAAGAAAAATTATTGTACGATGTCAAAGCATATATGTGGAACGATCCATTCCTATTCAAGAGGAGTGTAGATTGGATCAGCCGAAGATGCATTCTAGAAGAAGTTCATGACATTCTGCAATAATGCTATTCATCTCTGTATAGAGGTCATCGTGGTACTGACAAGATAGCTACAAAAGTCCGATATTCTCGGTTTTATTGACCATCACTTTTCAAGGATAGCTACAAGTTTGTAAAGACTTGTGATCATTGTTATTGAACGGGCACAATTTCAAGAAGACATGAGCTACCACTAACAAACGTCCTGGAAGTAGAAATTTTTTATGTGTGTGGAATAGACTTCATGAGACCGTTCCCAATATCCTTTGGTTATTCATACATTATACTGGCTGTTGATTACATCTCAAAGTGGGTAGAAGCAGTAGCCATAGTGACAAATGATGTGAAGGTAGTGTTGAAGTTTTTGCAGAAGAATATCTTCACAAGATTTGAAACTCCATGAGCAATTATTAGTGATGAGGGTTCATACTTTTGCAATAAGCTTTTCAAGAACTTACTATCAAAGTATGTGTGAGACACAAGGTAGAGCTTGCTTACCATCCACAGGCAAATGGAGAAGTTGAGGTGTCCAACTGGGAGACAAAATGGATACTGGAAAAGACTATTGGATGGAATTGTAAGGACTGGTCAAGGAGATTGGACAATGTACTTTGGGCATACCAGATAGCATACAAAATGCTAATTGGCATGTCACCATATAGATTGGTTTTTGGAAAATCATGCCACCTTCCAGTAGAATTGGAACACAAAGCGTACTAGGCAGTGCAGAACTTTAATTTGAATTTGGAAGCTTCAAGTCAGAAGCAGATCCATCAATTGAATGAGTTAGAGGAATTCCGTTAGCAAGCTTATGAAAATGCAAAAATTTATAAGGAAAGGACGAAGAGATGGCATGACAAGCTCCTCAATCGTGAATTCCAACCAGGGCAACAGGTGTTACTTTTCAATTCATGACTAAAACTGTTCCTTGGAAAGTGAAAATCAAGGTGGTCGGGACCATTTGTCAATAACAAAGTTTCTTCTCATGGAGCAGTGGAGCTGAGGATGCAACAATAGAACTTTTCAAGTCAATGGCCAATGCATAAAGCATTACTTTGGACACGAAGGCAGAAGTGGAGAGGTGAGCCACTTGAAGAATGGAGAGTGAAGTGGAAAGGATTTAGGCTGAGGACTTTAAACTAAGTGCTTTTTTGGAGGTAACCCAAACTTTTAATCTTTCTTATGATTTAAATTTTTTAGAAGTAAAATAATTGGCTTTAGTCATAAGCATGTCAATAGCTAATAATTACTATTTCAGTTCTACTTAGTTCAATTTAAATAATAAATTCTTCACTTCATATGATTTTGCATATTTGAATCCAATAATGACCTATTGTTTTATGAATTACGGTTAAAGTTCATGTTGAAAAGAGATGAAGAGTAAGAGAAGTGAGAGAACTCAAGACAAAATTGAAATTAGAGCAACATGTGGAGAAAGGGAGCAAGGGAGCAACACAGAATGCAGCAAGGTGGCACTGCCGGCACCCATCTGGCACCGCCAGCACCAGATAAGCATAGAGAAAAAAAATTACATGCTCCAGGTAACAAGGTGGCATAGTCGGTGACCACCTAGCATTGCCGACACCACCCCACTTATAACCCATGCGTTGCCGATGCACGATTCCCCTCTCCCCACTGGTTCCTTTCTCTCTTTCCTCTCCCCATGTGAAACCCAAAAACCCTTGTCCCCTCTTTCCTCTCCAAATTTCCACCTTTCCCCATTGATTTCCCCCATTCCATCACTCCTTTTATACACATATCATCAACTAATCCCTTCTTCTCCCTTCTCTATAAATCTTAAAGCTCCAAACTCTCTACACCTCTTCTTCTCCAAGTAACCTTTCAAGGTTGGATTTCACGAGCACATAGAGGATTTAAGAAACAAGGTGGCATCCTTTCTTTTTCATTTGATTATCTTCTATGTAAGTTGTTGATGTGATTTCCAAAGAGTGGAGAAATTTTTTGCGTTGGGAAAGTTGGGTTTTTGAGTTGCCTTGGAAGCATTTGATGGAATGCTTGAGAAAAGTGGTTACAGATTTCATGGGAAATTCTATGCTATGATATACATGATTGACCAATGTAGATTGGAGTGAAGATTATGCGATTATGGAATGGATTTGCCCATGTTTGGAAGAGAGTTGGAGCATGTGTTAGGAATTGCATTATGACCTAGTGTGCTTAGGTTTGAACTTCTGCATTATGCTTTTGTGGTTACATCTAATTTGGTTATTGGTGCTTACTGAAGTGTATTACTTTCCCTGTGTTGAGTATTCATATTTTATGCTCCATGATTTGTGTATGGGATTGGTGACAACTATGAAGAACACCTTGAGAGTGTGTTGAACTAAGTGCTCCCTAGGTGTTTGTGAAAATGCCTTAGTAGGAATTTCATTAAAAAAAGGTTGATTGAGTGTCGTCAGTTGTGTACGTTGGTTTAAGATTTGAAGTGTGGTGCATTAGTGTGATTTGGGATAACTGGATTTGTGATTACTTGTTGATGTTTCAAGTTATAATACCTTGCAAGTGCATGAGTGTATAGGAGTATAGTGTGCGTAAACAAGGGTCGATCCACAGAGAACAACAAACTGATCTAATTAAATTTAGTTACTAACTAAAACTAACTTTGAAAAGATGGACTATTGGTTTGAACTAATAAGAATAATAAACTGAAAGATAATAAAAAATCTAGGGTTATAGAATAATATAGGATAAATTGCAAGTGGCAAAGATCTAAGGTTCAGATTTCACCACTTAATGACTCTCCTTGCTATTTGGATATTAGATTTAATGCTTGCTTGGGTTCATTTTTTCTATAATATGATTATTACCATTTGGTGTGTGGGTTTAAATCAAGCGCTTTCACTCGTTCAAATTACCTATGGTTAGTAGCATAATTGAGGTGAAAACCCATTACAATCAAGAACTATGAACCAAGTAGAATAGTCGTGCATTAGGTGTGCGCCTTAACCTTCTACTTTTCTCATTCAAGAAAGCCCATGGTTGTGCGTTAGGTGTATGCCTTAACCATACATAGGCAATCAATAAGATTTATGAAATTGGTGATCAAACAATCACTCAAAACAAAAGATTGAAATAAAACTCATGAATAAAAACATAGACTTGCATTAAATAATCAATAATCCAAATAACAAGGTTCATCAAAAAGGGCTACATCTTCACCTAGAAAGAAGGAATTATTTCATGAAGAAAATAAAAAATACTCCCTTTATGAAGAACATCATACTACAATTAGCCTTCTTAAATCGCCTTTGATCTTCTTGAATCTCCTTCGTTTCTCCTCAAAATCTCTTCAGAGTAGCCTACAAGAAAATCCTAGACTCCTCGTTCAAGGACTCCTCAAAACTACTAAAAATAGGCTTAAAACCGTAGCTTTTTTGTATAATAAAAAAATATTAAAAAATAATTAATTATGTGGTTTGATCAGCTGCTGGCACCGGCGACGCCACCACGCTGATCATCCCACTCTTTAGCTGCTTCAGCTTTGCTCCCTTGCTATTGTGTTTGCCTTCCGTCACTGCTTTGCTGCTCCATATTTGCTTGCTTTCTCTCATTGTCTCCACTCTTCCACTAACCTAAACACACAATAAAAACATGTGAAATTGGCATCAAACTAATTTAAGATTACATGAAATTAAGCTCGAAAAATACAAAATATATAAGTAACTAAAATTCACTCATCACTTTTCATACTGTGCGTCCATTCCTTTTTTTTTTTGCATCCAACATGCTTCCTAGAAAGTCCACCACTTTTGGACCGTCCAAGAGATGGAGAGTAGACAATGACCCTACCTTCTTCGATGAATGGGCAGAAGAGATATACAATTCATTGATCATGCATAGAGAAGGAATCAGAGAGAGAGGGATAGATACAAGATACACTAATATTAAAAACATCATTGAATAGAGGCTTTGGCAGAAGTTTGTGGCTCAACCTTAGCCTGCTGTGGTTGTACTTGTGAGGGAATTCTATGCTAATGCCAGAGCATAATATGAGGCAGATCAAACAAATCGCAGAGTTCTTGTAAGGGGTAAATTGGTTCCCTATGACAAATCTTCCATCAATCACTTCTTTGAATTGGCTTATATTAATGATGATGCCTACACTTCATGGTTAGAATGTGGTCCTGATTATAATGCAGTCATTAATAGTTTAGCTAAGCTGCACAGTCAATGGAAGAAGAAAAATGATAGGTTTATTAGCTTTCTAAGAGGATAGTTGGAAGCATTCTCAAGGGCATTCCACTATTTCATATCAGCAAGGTTGCTACCTTCAAACCATGTCTCCGATGTAATAAAGGAAAGAGCTTAACTCAATTATGCCATTCAGAGCGCACTTTCAATTGATGTGGGGAAGGTCATTGAGCACTCTATTATCTCTTCTAGCACAAGAAGGTTGTCAAGTAGCCTGGGCCATCCGTCTCTCATCTGCCAACCATGTCTTATGGTAGGTGTCTCTAGCAAAACCAACAAAAAGTTCCAAATACCATTACTTGTAATAGATAATGTTATCATGGAGACATTAGAAAATACTAGTGCCATGGGTCATAGAACTGCCACTTCTTCTACTGCCCGAGCTCCTTTCAAACAAGGAACAAATTAATCATTCCCATTTCAGAGCTCACTTTTGCAGATCTTCAAAATCAGGTTATGGAGCTATGGAATTTGTGGGAGCATTTTCAGAAACGGACTATGCAGCAACTCAATTATTTGGTGGATCATAGTGTTGCGATGAATGAGATGTTCAAGAATGACAGTTTCATTCAGGGTTCTACTTCTTTTGTTCTTCCCACTCCCCCGACCATTTTGCCAAATTCACCATCAATTGTTGATGAAGAGTCAACTGATTACTCTTATGAGTAATCTAACACACTTTAGGGAAGTCCTCATTTTCCATAGTTTTATTCGAACATTGACAATAATGTTTACTTTAAGTTTGGGGGAGCAATTTTCCTTTTTTTTTGGTTTTGTTTAGATTATGTTTAGAATGCTTAGTTTGTTTGGAATTTGCACTCATGTGTCTTTTGCGGAATGTGCATCTAAGAGAAATTGTATGCCAACATGTTGAAACTAAATAGGATGACTCTCACTCTGATTAATCACTAACATAGGCTGAGTTTTTTTATTACCATTGCATATGATTTGGAAAGAAGGATATGCATTCCTTGTGATTCAATGAGTCTTGTAAAAAGTCCTTTTTTGTGACTAATGAAAAGATTTCAAGCACATTATGTTATGATCATGCAAAGTGTATGCAATTTAGTTAATAGTGTTATGAATTCATTAACTTATTTTGATTGACACAAGCATGTTAGAACTTGTTTGATTATCCCTCAAGGAGAAATCCTAAACAATATGTTTATTTGGAAGTAATTTAGGCATTCATAATCAGTTGGAGCCTTTCAAGTTAACCTAGTACATTTAATATCACTAGTGTCCCCATTGATCCTTGTGAATGAATGGCATATGCAAAACATGTGAAAACCACCATACAATGTTTTTTCCTATAGCCTCATTATCGAAGCCTATTTAGCCTAGAAAACCATGTTTCACCTATTTAGAGATATATGTCATATGCATTGTTGTTTTATAGGTATGAGTGAAGCAAAAGAAAATGAACTTGGGGGTGTTAAATTAAATATGCTATAAAAAGAAGGAAAAAAAAGGACAAAAACAAAGTGAAGTAAGGGAAGAAGTTTAAATTGGGGGGATCACATTCCATGAACTCAAAAGAAAACAAGTTTGAGGGTGTGAGAGTAATACAGCCCAGAATAAAACAAAAATAAATATGAGAAAACCCCAATAGAAAGTAAGGGAATGAACTTCCATGAGCACTTCAATTATAATCTTTGACTTTATTATTCCTTATGTCCTTTCTTTGTGAACCAAACCAAAGACCTAGTGCAAACTTTACAAAGACCTATTGATCCAAATAAATAGAGTTGTCTACATTAGTGGAGAGGGATTATGAAAAGTAGGTGTATGATGTACTTTGTGAAGATCATTAGAATCATTAGTTCACAAATTGTTGATTGATAAATATGCATGGATCTTGAGATTTACATAGCACACACAATCACAATTTTCACTTCATGGAAGGATTGATGAAGTATGAGTTCATGAAATTACTTTGGAAGTGTATTGAATGAATTTTGAATCATGTGTACATGTGTAATTTATCTAGCATATGTTTGATTGTTTGAGAGAGATTTTTCTTGATCATTTCACTAATTTGGTTGCTATTTTGCTCGAGGATGATCAAAAGCTAAGATTGGGGGTATTTGATTTGTCTGTAGTATACCATGTTTTAATATCAAAATTCACATGTTTTAGAACCTCATTTGGCATGTTTTATTGATTTGTAACTACATTTGATGAAATATTACATTTAATAGAGTTATGTTGTTTTTCAGTCAACAAACCATGTCGAAGAAAAGATGAATGTGAACAAGCATTAATTTGATGCTATTTCTGGCATTAATTGAGATGAATTCAGCAAGAGTGGTTAACATAAGAGTTGAATTTCTTCAAGTAAGCTGTCCAAAGCAATAAAAATCATCTAATTCTGATAACAAATGAAGAAGATATGATAAAAACAATGAAGATATCTCAAGTGGACAACATTTTGGAGCCGTAGACACCCATTCTTCACACCTACAAATGCATGTCCAGCAAGACAGCGCTATCGGTGCTAGAGACGTATAGGTTATGGGAAAACTGCGTAAATTGTTATTTGGGCTATTTTTTAAATAGAAGTTAGAGAGTTTACTGAGAGCTTTTTGGTTAAGGTTTTGGAAAGCACTTGGAGGCTAAGGTTCTTTGGAGTTTTGGAAAGTTTTTGAAGAAGATTTGAAGGAGATAAGATCAACTTGGGGATCAAGAGGTCTGAGATCATTACCAAGGAGTGAATAACAAGCTAAAAAGTGGGAAGACATTGGTTTTTTTTTGTTTTAATTGTTTTCCTTCCTTGTATTTATGGCTTTTATCTTAGAATTGGAACTATGATGATGTTTGAATCTTATTTGCTTGATTTATTCTACATCATGAGTGGCTAATCTCTCCTTTTCTAGAGGAGAGATGGATTTTATGTGGAGTTCATGGTGTAATCAATGACTTTCTTGTTTGGCAATGCAATTAGGTTTATTTATGATGTTTCGTGTGTAATGGTTTCAATTGATTTGCTACCCATTGAATGATTATTTAATCAAGGTTTGACACTCAGAAGAGGTAACCCTAATTAGGATTTAAATATTACAATATAAAACTGTAGATGACTCAGAAGAGCTTCTATGTTCTACAAAATTTTCACTAGAGAACCATAGATATTAATGCATTCTTATTATTCAAATTTTAATAGGGATATTGAAATGAGGATTTTGAGAATAGATATTTAACCTATTACTAGGGAGAGGAGATTAAGTGAATTGGGATTCTCGGTTTATAAACTTATTGATAAGTGAATTTCATTCACTTATTTCATGCATGTTCAAACTTAATTATTTATGAATCCTTGATAGATTTAGATGAATTTAACATGAAAATATTGATTTCTTTAGGTGAATTGAAGATGCAAAAAGAAAACAAAAACTAAAGAAATACGAAGTCTAAAGTTGGAAATGAAGACAACTTGTAAAAGATCAACAAAGAAGCAAAGTTCACATGGCAGCAACATCTTGTCGCAGCAAGCCATCTCCTTGTCGCAACAAAGCACAAGCTACAATAATATTTTTGAGTTAGCAACATCTTGCCCGAGTAAGGCATTCTTCTGCAGCAGTAAGGTAGTCTTCTACCATGGCAAGGCATTCTCTTGTCGCGGCAAGAGGCCTGTGTGCTTGAAATCCTTCATTAGCAGAGGGTCCTTGCTGTGGCAAGCCCTTCCCTTGCTGTGGCAAGATGCTAGAGATGGAAATCTAGAAATTATGGATCTTATTTGACTTGTGCAATTTCTCAACCCTCATGGAGTGGGGTATAAAAATGAAGTGAGGGCACATGTTTGGCAGCTTTTTGGCAAGGTTTGGATACAGAGAAACATCTTAGAGAGGTAACTACACAAGATTGAAGGTGGAATCTCATTGTAAAAGGGAGAACATGACCTGCATTGTATTGAGTTTTGCGAAGGGAGTTATTTCCTTTTTTCATTATGCACTAAATCTTTCTTTCTAGGGTGAAGAGGTAACCCTCTCTAATACATTTGTTATTTGGGAATGTTGGCTTTTTAATGCAAATCAATTATTTTCATTCATTGAGTTATTTGCTTTCATTTTGATTTGATATATTGCTTGATCATCAATATTAAAAATCACATTGATTATCTAGCATGGTAAAGGCACACACCATATGCAAAATCATGAGCACTATTGAATGAAAAGGATAGGTGGTTATGGTACACACCTTATGCTAAACCATCCTATTTGATTCATGTATTCTTAAGCTTAATGGGTTTTTACCTCATTTATACTACACACTATAGGTAATTGGAATGAGTAGAAATACTTGATTTAAACCCGCACACCTAACAGTAATAATCTCACATTAGATAGAAAGAATCCAAGTTATGCATTGAATCCAACATCCCAATAGCAAAGAGTATCATTGAGTGGTGAAATTGGATCCCTAGACCCTTGCACTTTGTTGATTTCACCTACACTACCCATAGTTATTTGATTTCTGCAATTTTTTACTAGTCATCATGTATACTTGCTTAGCTTAAATCACAATCCTTTAAGATAGTGACAAGTCAGTAACTAAAGCTAATTAACCCAATTTGAACATTCCCTGTGGGATCGACCCTTGCATTGCACACTATATTGCTATACGTTCGTGCACTTATGAGGATTTATAATTTGAATCATCAAGTTTTTGGTGCCATTGTCGGAGAATGGTTCTAAATTAATTTAATTAAGCTAGTTACAATTATTCTTTGTATTTATGTATCTAATTGTATATAAGGTTTTTGTTCTTACTTTCTTTCTTTTGTAGAGAGGTGAATGAATGAAAGAAGATCATTGAATCCAGCTCTATTTCCATTACAAGACCACAGTGATAAAGTAGAGATCGAGATAGAAAGTTTAAGTAAAGACAAAGTAGTCCACATGGTTGATAATAGGAAAAATCAAGTGGCTCAACAAGCTCAACAACTGATGAAAGAGTTTACATGTCCCACCGTCAGAATCTCACCATCATGCATTGTGTTGAATGATAATGCTAGAAATTATGAACTAAAACACATTCATTTTAACATGCTT
>JAYJMB010069935.1:0-24305 GCA_036873735.1 Pouteria campechiana
CGATCTGTTATTACAGCCAATTGAGATCCCAGAGTGGAAGTGGATAGATATCACTATGGATTTTGTTATAGGTCTTCCTAAGACTATAGCCAGTTATGCTAGTATCTGGTTTATAGTGGACAGGTTGACTAAGGTAGCCCACTTTATTTCCATTTGCACTACTTACATTACTAAGAAATATGCATGGATTTATCAGAAGGAGATAGTAAGACTACATGGTGTGCCTAAGGTCATTAATTCTTACCTTGGATCAGTGTTTATATCTAAGTTCTGGGCAACTCTGCATAAGGCTATGGGTACATGTTTGGATTTTAGCAGCACATACGACTCCCAAACTGATGAGCAGACTGAGAGGGTGAACCAGCAGATAGAGGACATGTTGAGCACTTGTGTCCTCGAAAGGGGCAAATCCTAGAGCTAGTATCTTACTTTGGTGGAGTTTGCCTACAATAATAGCTATCACTCCAGCATTGGCATGGCTCATTTTGAGGCATTGCTTGGGCATAAGTGTCGAACACCCCTATACTGGTTAGAAGTGGGGGAGACTGCTATTGTAGGGCCATAGATGATTGCAAATACAGTTGAAAAAGTAGCCCAGATCAAGGAGAAGATCCGAGTTGCCCAGTCTCGCCAGAAGAGTTATGTAGATACATGTCTACGGGACTTAGAGTTTCAAGTGGGAGATTGGGTCTTTCTTAAAGTGTCACCTATGAGAGGTGTGGTGCAATTTGGCACCAAGGGCAAGTAAATTCCTAGATATGTTGGGCTATATGAGATATTGGAATGGATTGGTAAGGTAGCTTATCGCATTGCATTACAATCTTCATTGAGCGGAATCCACAAAGTGTTTCATGTGTCATCACTACGGAGATATGAACCAAATCCTTCTCATGTTTTGGCACCAGGTGAAAACCTACAATATATTGAGCAGCCAATACGTATCCTAGACAGGAGAGAGAAGCAGTTAAGAAACAAAACCATTTCCCTAGTTAAAGTACAATGGACTTGTCACTTGGAAGACGATGCTACATGGGAGCTTGAGGATATAATGCAGTCTAAGTATCTGCATTTAATTGTATAAGTTTCAAGGATGAAACTTTTTGTCAGGGGGATGGAATGTAAAGCCTTGGAAATTTCAAAAATGTAAATTTTCACTATTGTAAAGTTTCGATAATTTTTCCAGTGCGGCATACTATAAAATTGAATTTTTGAGGAATTGTATTATCAAAAAATTATAAAAATGGATGAAATATCTATATTAATGTGAGGATGATGAGGACATATATTAATTAATAATTAATAAGTGAAAAAAAATTAAAAATTAAATGTGGCAGCCGAAAAACTGAGTTACGGGTAATTCTTGAAAAAATTTAATTTAATCAAATTTAATTAAAAATTAAATGATGAAATTATGAAAATAATACATGGAAAATTGATTTGGGTATATAATATATCAAATGGATGACTTAAATGTGTAAAGAATGATAATTTGATGGCATTTTGAAAATTCAAGAGAGTGAATGTGCATAGAAGTGGGGGGAGCATAGACTACCAAAATAAAAATAATATAAAAAGTATGTTTTTGCAATGCCCATCCCATTTCCATCATTTTCATCTTCCAACTCATGCTAGCCAACATAAACCCTTCTCCCCATCATCCTAATCTTCCATTTCAGATAATTTTGCTTCAAGTGATCCATAGCAAATTTTGATTCAAGTAATTAGTAGGCCATAGGGTGTATTTTTTCTTGAGATCAAGAAGTTATACTCAGCCAAACCTGGTGACGTATTTCTGATCAGTGAGACCCACAAAAGGAATTTGAAGATTAAGGTAAGTGCTTAATCTACTTTAAATGGTGATGATGTTTATGAATGCAAAAGTTGATTTATCTTTAAGGAATTTCAAACCCTAATTCAAGGGGGTTTGCTGAAAATTTTAATAGGGAATTAAGGCTTTGTTAGAGGCTAGAAATTTGAGTGTGATGTTTGTGCAAATTGTTCAATTAATTAAGGTAAGCAGGTAGTTGTTTTAAGTTATTTTAAATTCAATTTGATTTCTTTGAAAGATTATAATTTGGGCACTTGTTATTTGAAATTTTTGTATATGAGTTACATGATTTTGAACATGCATTATCTTCCCCATGTAACCATAATTAACTTACTGTATTAGCATGAATTAAATTGCATTGAAAATAATAGAATTCGGATGAACAGTGAATTAACAAAACACCTTACCAAGTACCCCTTTTGAGGTTGATTAAAGACCAATTTAGTGATGCTATGTTGCCAAAATAAAAATATGGGGTTAAAATAGATATAATATAATACTATAATATCAAATTTCATGAACAAAGTCCACTATGTGACCCCTCAAAAAAATATGAACATTAAATACCCTAAAAATAAGACGCTGATAACGTCCCACCCTTTTAAAATTTTATTTTATTTTTAATCTTCTCATTTTGAATTAATTTAAATTAAAATTCTTAAAAAAATTCTATTATATTATGTGGAATTGATGTAAAAAATTTGAGGGGCAAAAGAGATTTATAATTTTGTTTAAATTTTTTCTTCATATTTTATATTTTAATTTTAAATTGATCAATTTCCATTATTTTGATCTAAAAATTGGATTGAACATTTTTTATATTATTGGAAATCTATAAAAATATTTTTAAATCAATTGGATATTTACAAACTAGTAAATAAGAATTTTTTTTTAGAAATTATGTACATGTATTCTACGCCTAGTGTTGCTCATTTATATATTGTATGATGGCTGTGGGGCCAACCTATGTATGCCATGTGGCAAGGAGTGGCCTAGTTGGCTAGTGGGTGATTGTGTGGGCAGCCGATGCGGCCAGGCGTTGCTATTGTCTTAGGTGGCCTAATTGCTATGATTGGCCTGAGTAGCTTGTGTAAGCATGTTTATGGATAACTGGTACTCTTGTGAGGTGATGAGGCTGGGGTGCCACTGGATACAACAAAATGGCTGTGTGGGCCTTGCAGGCTACTAGCCGGGAGTGCCAGGATGGACCTGACAAGTTGAAGAGTGAAAGGGTAGAGTTCTAGTTTGTGTGTCACTCGGGGAGGAGTACGTGGATGATGGTGGGGTAGTATACAGGTATAAGAGGTAATCGTGGATTGACCGATACAAAAAGGGCGACGTATCGGTATTTGAGCCGGTATTGACCGATTAACTATGTATACGATATCATTATGAGTATGTATATGAAATAATTAATGAGATGTTAACATTAAAATTTTAATAAACCTGGCCACTGACTGACTATGACATCCTACATATGGCATGACATGTTTTGCCTATTTGCATCATTGTTTACTACTCTATTTGGCATTGTTTATTATATTATTTATAATTATATTTTTTCACTTACTTATTGAGTTTTGCCCAGACTCCCCCTTTTATTTAAATTTTTAGCTGACAGGTCAGAGGACGGATCCCAACAGGGTGTTGGGTCTCGTGACGGTGCTAAGCCATGACCCTAGTAGAGGCTTTACTCCTTTTCATGATGTATGATGATGTATATTATTGGATGAATTTTGGATGCATATTAGACATATCATTACTTAGTTTTACAGTATGTCATTTTATGGCATGGGTGTATATGATTTGGCAGCTAGGGTACAGTGTTCCTCGATCTTGGTCTATGGGTATTGTGGTGATGTGTGTTTTGGAGGCAGCCATTATATAATTTGTGTAGAAAATGGTAGGGCCTAGAGGTGGCCATATTATATTTGCATAATTGAGGGTATTTGTTATATAATTATTGTGGTTTAGCATATTTTATATAAAATAACAGCTGTAAATCAGGGGAGACTCTGCCAGAATTTCCTCTAAATTTACCACTAGTAATGCTCAAGGGAGGAGGGGCATTACATTAGGATTTTGTAAGTTTAATGAACAATGGGATTTTAGGGATTTTGTGTAAAATTGATGTGATAATCATGGGGAAAACAATTTAACTATGCTAAATGATATGTTAGAACTAATTTGGGCATAAAAATTGATGAATTTGGCTTGCTAGGGTTTCTAACCAATCTATGAATAGTGATTTTTCCCAAATTGATAGTTTATAAGTAATAATTATGGGGAAAAACAATTAAGACATGAATAAAACTATTTTAAGATTTGTTTAGGTTGTTTGGGAATGAAAAATCTAATTTTTGGACAAAGACCCAATTTGGGTTAAAAAGGACTTTGACTATAAAGTCTGTAAGTGACAAATTGGGTGAGTTGAGGACTTAAACTTTAAATGCGTGTTATAAATAGTAAAAATATGTTGAGTAAATTGATTTTTATGGCATATTGATGAGAATGGAATTATGCATTTGGAAAGTAAATGCGAGTAATAATAAATCAGTTTGAATTATGGTCGTAAATGAATGAGATTGTTACCCTGTACAAGATGATCTAAGAAGGATGAAAAGGTATAGAGTGGAAGGAATGGTTGAGAGCTAATAACTTGAGGTAAGTAGGTGCCCCTCCTTTGATTAGTTATATTGTATGATTGGGGATGAAAATCCCATTTGATTGTATCCGGGCATGGTTGTTTTGGTTGGGGATTGTGAACCTCCCTTCTGTTTTGAAATTGATGCATTGGATTTGTTAGGATAGTTGGTATCCCTTGGATGAGTCTAGTGATGTTTTTTGTAGGATCATTCTTTTTGTATATGGTTGTCTATTTGAAAGGGATGAAGAATATACCATTGAAAAGCATATGTAAATTATAGAATTTGATAATGATAATAATGAAATAGCAATGTTTGAGATATGGAAACATTTACTATGAATTAAATCTGTTTTGGAAATGAATACAATGTGTCTGAATTATTGATTATATTTTGTTATTACATGCCTACTTATGGAGTTGCTCGGACTCACGCCTTCTTATTTATATCTTTAGTTAACAGGTCAAGCAAGGGAGCCCAAAGGCGATGATCATTATTATCTTTTATAGAAAATATGTGTAGCATTGTAATTTAGATTTGAAATTGTATGTAATAATTGGAATCAAAAGTTCCAAATGATGTATAGTTATATATCAATTGGGTTTGTATAATTATAGTGGAAATATTTCAATTAATGTACAATCAAATGTATGGTATATCATAGATATGTATATTTGATATTGTATTAGAATGATATGATCCCAATTATGGATACTACCATCATGATTTGGGCCAATCTTGGGCTGTGAGAGTGTGGGTGTGTGTCTTAGAGTTTATGTTATTATTTTATTTTATTTGATAAATATTATATAGGTTAAAATATATGAAATTCAGAGGAGGCTTTGCCGGATTTTTGGACAGAGCACTTCACCCTAAAAGTGGGCAAGTCAAGGTGAAAAACAGTGCAAAATAATAAGTTGTGCCTTAGAAGGCGGGGCATGACATCTTCCCATGACCAAACCAATCACGATAGCAATTGTCTTCTCTAAGATCATACAAATCTATTTATACATGCATAATTAAATCACTATAACATGCCAATACATTTTATTCTACATCATTCGAATCATCTAAATATACTTATACAAATACACAATGGGGTTACAACCCCAATCCCTCATACCATCATACCATCTAAATGTCTTCTACACTTGCTTGCCAATCCCAACTCACAGTTAGGATTCTTTACCTGACATGTCAACTAAAAATTAAAACAAAAAGGCATATGAGACTTGGCAACTCAGTAAGTAGACAAGTTAAAATAACAATATACACAATAATCAATACAGAACGTATATCATTCCTTCTTAACTTTACAGTATAAAAATATTCCATGTCATTAAACTCAATCATTTCCAATTTGATTCATGATACCTGATGGAATTCAAAGTAATGGATTCAACTTAAAAATTAATTTCACAAGTAGCCAATACTTTGTATACATTGCGTGATATCATATGTCTTATAAACTTTGGAATACTCTCTATTCCCATCCAATCACGCATTCACATAAAACCATATTTTAATTACATACGCAAGAATGGGATACTCTCTATCCCAATCCACACAATTTAAACCAATATAACTAAAACTAGCCATTAATCAATACAAACTATTTAATGAATGATTCACATTCCTACAAGATAAACATTCACTTATACCCACAAGAAAATAATTGTGGAATATTTATATTCCCAACTATACATACATGCCAAGATGTAAAAAATGGGATGACCAATGTTCCCACCCATTCATACATTTAAGCAAGAAAGAGCCTACTTACCTCATATGAGGAACCTCGTCTCATCTCAATTTCTTAAGCGTCATGCTTCACCACTTAGCTATCAAGTGGATCTACATACATATATAACCTACATTACAAATTTAAATTACATATATTTCTCATCCAAAGATAGTTTCAATTAGGCATTTCAAATCCATGAGAAATTATTTCTAAATAATATGCCCAGTCCATTCATGGGATAAATTCTAAATACATTTTCAATGAAATTTCTTCTTTCATATCTTTGTATATTCTTACCCAGTTTTGATCCCTTTTTACTATTCAATAGTTGCAAGGGAATTAATTAATCACACCTTAGTTTCTAATGAGGTATTTCCTCAAACATCTTGTATACATAAGTTTAAGTGCTAATTTGAGAAATAGTGTAGTAAATCACTTACATCTTAACATGGCACAATGTATATTTAACATGTTTAGTATCAAATAGCTTATGTCACATATACATTCTCATTTGGACATTTCATTGAACATTCCCTCTACATCATATTAATTATAACAATTCAGTTAAGTATCAATGGGTTTTCATTCACAATCATATGCAATCATCATATAACTCAATAATATGTTATCAGTCATAAAAATAAGCCAACTATACTTTTCATTCAATTACTTCACTTCTAAAATACCATACACATGAATTTCCCCTTTTTCTTGTTCATTCGGTTCCCCTTCTATAGCATACATGGATTTTATCATACCCACTTCTTTTTTAAAATGTTAGACATAACAATTTAATCATTTCCTCTATGATTTTTTCATCAATTTATCTAAAATTTCTGCCCAAAATCACTGTTCATAGGTTGGGGAAAACCCTAATGAGGCAAACATCACAAATTCATTAAGAAAGATGAACTTACCTTCCATTTCATATATAGTTGACTCCTTTAAATGAGAATTCGTCCACAATCCTCCTAGAAACATCCTTGAATTTCCACTTATCACAAATTTTCTTGCTTCTTCCATCATTCAAACAAACTAGATATAGATTTGAGCATGTGAGTAATGGATTTCATACCTAAATTATGATTTTCCTAACTTAATTGTGCCAGAACATATGGTTTTGGGCATATAAGAGAAGAAATGGATGAGAATGAAGAAAATAAAATGAAAACAAAATAAAAAGGCATTCACCAACCTACCCACATTGATGGTGCTGCTAAGCCAAAATCTGCAAGCCACCCCCCACATCCACCTTCATGAAATGGCTGCACGACACCAAAATCTGGTGCCGTGGCTTTGAATGCCACTACCATCTTCGCAAAACTGTGCCACGATGATAGATTTGGGTGCCAAGGCCCCACTTTCACTGCCCCCAATTTTTGATACATTTCTCTTTTATTTCACTCATTTTTCTGTCATTTTTATCCACCATTTGTCCACATTAAACATGATCATTATAAGCCTCCATTATTTCCTTTGAATAACCATACAAAAATACACACACATAATGGATATAATATTATTTAAATCACTATTACAATTTCATCCCAACTTCATAAATTCTTCTTTTCCATTTTGGTTCTTTGATGCCCATACCTTTTTGGCTATGATTTTTCCATACAATATATTGTTAAAATCTCTAACAATGTCCCTTAATTAATTGAGAATTGAATCATATACACATTCATATATGTATATTATTGTTCACCATTTCATGTCATATCAAAACAATAAAAAATTTCCTTTGCCTCAACTCATCATTATACATAAAAAAAATTAGCCCCTATTTTTAACACCCTTGGTGTTATACTATATTCCTACCACACCTTTAACTTATCTTTTTTTGAGTTCATGGAGATGTGATTCCCCAATTTGTAGGATAAATTCTTACTAATTCCTTTCCCTTTTGTCCCTTTTTTTTTCCTTTAGCATTCTTCTTTTTAGTCATCCCCAACTTATCTTCTTATTCACTCATGTACCTCTCTACAACCATGTGTATAGAGTATGTCCCTTAATAGGTCAATCATGATTTTTCAAGCTAAAAAGGGTTGGATAATGAGGCTAAAGAAAGAAAAGTTGAATAGTGGTCTTTGACAGCTTTACATATACTATTCTTTTATTAAGGATCAATGGGGACACTAGTTATAATGAATATACTAGGTTAGCTTGAAAGGCTCAAACTGATTAAAGAATGCCTTAATCACTTCCAAGTAAATATGTTATCTAAGATTTCACCTTGAGGAATAATCAAACAAGTTCTAGCATGCTCATGTCAACCAAAATAAGTCACTCAATTTACAAAATCATCAACTAATCAATGTACACTTTGCATGATCATGACATAATGTGGTTAATGAAATTTTTATCTATCATGAAAAAGAAAGACTTATCAAAAGAACCAATTAGTCGAAGGTAGCATATATCCTTCCTTCTAAATCATGTGTAATGGTAATAAAAAACTTAGCATATAGTACTAATCATTAAGAGAAACTTATCAATCTAACCAATTCAGTTTCAGCATGTTTGCACAATTGCTCTTCGATTTTCTTTGGCTAAGTCATCAAAAGTGACGCTCATTGAAAAAAATAATCCAAAAACTGAATACACTTGAATGCAAATGCAAATCCCAAAACAAAATATCCTCTGATAAGTGAATTTCATCCACTTATATTATGCATGTTCAAGCTTAGTTGTGATTCCTTGATACATTTAAATGAATTTTGCATGAATTTATTGAATTTTCTATATGAATTAGAGACTAAAAAGAAGAGAAAAATTAAAGAAAGATGAAGCTCAAAGCAAAAACTTGATGGTTAAATTATAATTTTTCACAAGTGCATGAGTGTATGGTAATATATGTGTAATGCAAGGGTCGATCCTATAGAGAACGGTTAAACAAATTCAATTAACTCTAGTCATTGAATTAACACTATCTTAAAGAAATGTATTTAGAGCTAAGTAAGGATGGGTATAAAATTCAGTTAAATAGCAGAAAACAATAGCTGTGAATAATATAGAGGAGATTAACAGGTTGCAAGAGTCTAGGAATCTGATTTCATCACTCAATGGTATCCTTTGCTATTGGAAAGTTGGATTCAATTCATTATCTTGGGTCAGTTCCACCAAATTTATGATTATTACCATTAAATGTATGGGTTTAAATCAAGTATTTTCATTTGTACCAATTACCTATGGTGTGTAGCATAATTGAGGTAAAAAACCATTAAAACCAAGAACTTAATGAACCAAAATAGATTGGTTTAGCACAAGTTGTGTATCATAACCATCTATCCTTTTCATTCAAGGGAGCTTATGGTTTAGCATATGGTGTGTACCTTAACCATGCTTAGATAATCAATCTAACTCATAAAATTGGTGATTAAGCAAATTAAACAAGTCAAATGATTGCAAATAACACAATGAATGAAACAAGATGAAATAACATTGATATCCAACAATCCTAGTTAACAAAGAATAACAAAGAGGGTTACATCTTCACCCTAGAAAGAGAAAACTACTTCATAATGAAAATAATAAGAACTCCCTTCATGAAGCTCAATATGATGTAGAACTTGGATCTCCTCTTCAAAACTCTACCTCATTCCTCCCAACAATTGCCCAACCTATCCCCTCCAAGAACCCTAAAACAAACCCTAAAAGATGCCTTAAAATAACTCTCTCATTCCCTTAAAAATTAGACAACATGAGGAGCTGAAATCCCAAATCATCACCAGCACCATGACTTGGAATTCCAAGTCATGGCGTGAAAGTTGCTGCACTGCATGGAAATCCACTTGATGATCTGGACACTGCGACTTGGAATTCTAGGTCATGGCATGAATTTTGTTGTAATGCATGAACTGGAAAGTTGATGATCTGGGTGCCACAGCTTGGAATTCTAGGCCGTAGCATGAATTTGGCTATCCTCCAAAATTGCTTTGTTTGGTAGCTCTTTCGTAAGTTTTCTTCCTCTATATCTTTGAGCTTCATCTTTCTTTAATTTTTCTCTTCTTTCCCAATCTTCAATTCACCCAGAAAATTCAATGAACTCATGTAAATTTTATTTAAGTCTATCAAGGATTCACAAATAACTTAGCTTGAACATGCATAATATAAGTGGTTTAAATTCACTTATCAAACACCCCCAAACTTACTCATTTGCTCATCCTAGAGCAAAACAAAAGAATATACTTTTATTAAGAACATAAAATACAACAATCAAGTTCACTATTCAAATACCTCAATAGAATCAACATGGCCAAGAAAGATTTCAGAGTATCATATATATCTAACATTTCTACTCGAACCTTGTCCTCTCTACTTAAGATTTTGAGTGCAAGTGCAAACAATATAGCCAATCCAATTTATCTCATTTAACACTTAGTTTCATTTTAGCAACTAAGTAATGCATATTTAGTGTAAGCCCTACAAACTCACAAGTTGAAAGAGAGACTACAATAGATTAGCATAGGATGTTTAACTTTCTTTATTTTATTCTTTACTTTGCTCTTTTCCCTTCTATGGGTTGTATTACTATCACACTTTTTACAATTATCTTCTTTTGAATTCTTTGGAATGTGATGACCCTAATTCCTAGGATGTATTGCTACAAGATCCCCAAACTTATTTTCCTTTTAGTTCATGAGACGTGATCCGCCCATGTGAATGATGAATCTAATGTTTGTCTCAAACACTAATTGCAATGAGTTTTAGAGTTCGAACTAAGTTATGCATACTTAGTTGCCTAAAATGTTGCTAAGTACTCCATGGATTCAAAAGAAACAGCTATGTGATCAATGTGTATACTGAATCAAGAGCAACATAGACAGGTGATCATGTCAAACATACAAATAATGAAGATATTTGTAATTTTCATCATGGCCATTGCTATATATCTCTTACATATCATGGGTTTCTTACAATGACCCTGATCAATGTTCAAAAAACACAAAACAAACAAATACATTTTTTTATAAGTTTTCAAAGACCATATATAACCACAATCAAATAAAGCACTAGATAGAAGTACTGAATAAAACACATGAACTAGATAAACAAACACCAAACAAACACACTAAACATAACTAGAACATCACAATCAAACAAAGTACTAAACATAGAGATTGAAACAAAGCACACATAACACAAAAAATCAAACACACAAATAAACTAATAACCAAAACTAACATAACACAACCACAACTAAACCTGCAAAGGGAGGAAAAGTGGGTGGAGTGGGGAAGACTACTAAACTGGTGCCTTGTGATAGGTTGCAAGTCTAGAAGACAGTATTTAAAGCATTAGTGTAATCCACTATATATTGAAATTATTGTCATTGTTCCCTCATCATTTGCCTTTGCCAAGATTGCATTCCTTGTATTTGTGCTTGTAACTCAGTTAGAGAGGGTCTGCCAAAAGAAGGTGATGCTGCTAGTCTTTGCTAAGAAGAGCTTGGTGCAGTGGGCTCACTTACATTCTCCTCTTGAACACCTTATTTCTTAAAAGTTTGGAGAATAACATGTGTGATGGGGCCTAAGGGGTGTTGTAGCTCCTCAGAGTTAGTAGTAGGAACTCCGCACCTGGAAACATAGTGCATAAATAAGCGAAGGGTGCTTCAAGCCTCCTGTCAATTTTCTTGTGAACCATGAAATAATGGGGCTTTCAATCATCTGCCCTACATCAATAGAAAGCCCTATTTGGATAGCATAGTTGAGGAGCACTCTCTCCTTTATGACATAAGAGGAGTGAATGGTTTGCAGCAACTTGGTGGAGATAAAGTAGTGTCGTGCTTTACTCTTAGGTTTTAGCTACCCTCATGGAAAGCTATTTACGTTGTCATTCATATGCTTCCACTGGGTCCCTAGTTTGGCAAGAAGATTGATTACAGCCTCAAAATCTGGCCCCTACTCCAGCTAGACCAAGTATTCATCCTCATCAATGTCTACCAAGCCATAGATCTGATTGATGGAAGAATAGTCACACGACACCATCTTGCCTCATACTACTGCCCTCAATTGCCTTGAATTGGCCTTTTGTTGCTCCCAAGCATTTGCACAGAATTCTCAAATAACCAGCACTAGTGCATCACCTTGTTGTGCTACAAATTTCTCCCAACCCTTTTAGCTGATCATATCTTGAATGCTACCAGCAAGAAGACCAAATCCCCTCTCAGGGATGCATGACTTATAAATAATGGAGCGATGATAGTTCTCAGCTGCCTAGTCATTAAAAAATGTGGATTCAATATGGGGGTTAGACATTCCACCTCACAACTTTTTTTTGTGGGATTAACAGATGTACTCTTTGTTGGAGGCAAATGAATAGTGAACATAAGTGAACAATCAAATTGACTCTAAGTTTTTCAACACAACATACCCTTGAGCAACAATCACCTAGTTTATAATTGGAAATTCCCAAACTTGATCAAAACATGAACTTGTTTTCACAGAGGAAATTCCATAAACAGTTAGAAGGCATAATGAATGTACTTTAATGCCACCTCACAAACGATATTGCAATTTCACCATTATATCACAACAATCTCAAAAAATCTCCATTTAAGCTATTGTTATACAAGATGCTTCCACATGCACCACAATTTTCACCCATGGCTCACACTTACTTTGGTTCAGTCAAATTCTAGAACACATGATGTGCACAAAGAAGAAATTTCCTCCCAACACCTAAATCCACTTCCAATTCCACTCCAATACATAAAACACTCTTCAAACACTTTCAATTACAACAATCTCCATAGAAAAATCCCAAACATTTCCCCTTAAGCACTTCATCGAACACCTAGGGTGAACTCTAAATATACTTCCTCCCAACACTTCAATTCACCACCAAGTTGTTTGAATCACACACAAGAACCTCAAGACAAGAAAATGGAGTGAGTTGAGATGGATGTCACTTGATTTCGAGAATTATCTTCTCCAACTTAGAAAATCCAGCCTTGAACAATGAGCATGGAAGATGATGAGTAGGAAAGAAGATGGGTTTTTTGAAAAAGAGGATGTTGGATGATGTTTATGTGGTGTGATCAATGAGAAATGGGTTTGGAAGAGAAGGAAAATGTTTTAGTGGGTATGGGTTTGGACGAGAATGAAAGGGGGTAGAAAAAAGGGAGGAATGGGATGAAAAGTTTGAATGAGGAAGCCATAAATCATCCAAGGGCTTAAAAGGGGTAATCTCATTCGACACTGTGGCATGGATGCGGACACTATGACATCAATATTACTAGCCATGTTGTGTTAGTTTGATGATGATGGCACTACGACGTGGAATCTTACACTGCAACATGAATTTTTCTGGATGAGCTGCACTTCAGGCACACCGCGGCCTTGAACATTGACATTGTGGTGTACAAATCTCGGGCCCCATTTTAACATGCTAAAACTTCTTTCTTAAGCATACATTGAACCTTTAATTGAATGTTCATGCCAAGCACTCCCTAATTTCCCATTTTACACCAATTAACTTGTCCATAACAAGAATAGAAAAATTTGCTTAGGACACAATCAAAGGGCTAATCAAAACAACTAAACTATGAATGAAATTACTAAAAACAAAAATGAACAACTATAAAAATCTATCATAGAAACTAAAAGTTTGACTTGGGTTTCCTCCCAAGAAGCACGTTATTTAACGTTTGTGCAAGATGAACTCTTACTTCATGGATTCTCCAAGTCGCAAACTTCATTCAATTGCATTGGCATGCTATCTCTAACATATCTCTCAACTTGATGAGCATTAACTTTGAATGTGCTTCCATCTTTCAGATTCTTCAATTCAACAGCTTCATGTAAAAACATCTATTTGGTGAAGAATGGTCTAACCCAACATGACTACAATTTTCCTATAAACAAACACAAATGTGAGATGTATAACAAAACATTCTAGGTTCAATACACCTTTTTTGAATGATTTCATCATGGTATCTCTTTGTTCGCTCTTTGTAGATCTTCGAATTCTCATAAGCTTCATCTGTCAATTCCACAAGTTCATTGAGCTAAAGCTTCCTCATTTCTCCTCCCTTCTGCAAATGAAAATTCAGATTCTTGATTGCCCAGTATGCTTTGTACTCTAACTTGACAGGCAAATGGCATGCTTTCCCAAAGACAAGTCTATAAGGACTCATTTCGATTGGGGTCTTGAAAGCAGTCCTATATGCTTATAATGCATTGTTCAACTTCATTGCCCAATCTTTTCTTGAAGTATTCATGGTACTTTCTAGAATTGCTTTTATCTGTCAGTTGCTAACTTCAACTTGTCCAGAAGTTTGTAGATGATAAGGTATAGCAACTTAGTGAATGATGTTATACTTTTTCAATAGAACTGCAAAAATCTTATTGCAAAAGTGAGTTCCCCTATCACTAATAATTTCCCTTGGAGTGCCAAACCTGGAAAACGTTCCTCTAATATTAAAAACACCCAAGAGGGGAGGGGTGAATTGGGTACTTAAAAATTTGCTAAACCTCTTTAGGACTAAATGTCCCTCTAGCAATTGATCTAATTAGTCAATCAATGCACAAATAAATAAGTTATGAGGATTTTTATAGTGGTTTGAGTAAACACTCTACTGCACAATTTCAAGATAACTCTCCTCTTAGTGTCTTGGGTTCCATTATCTCCAATAGCAGAAATATAGTAGTGCTTCCAGCACTCTTCTAGCTTCTAGCTCTAGGGGGCATAAACACAGTGCTCCCAACACTCTTCTAGATTCTAGTTCTAGGGGGCGCGATCATAGTGCTTCCAGCACTCTTCTAGATTCCAGCTATAGGGGGCACAAATAAATAGCTTTTGTTTGCACTCAAACAATCGCAACAATTCTTGAGTCTAGTCTCAACCATTAGCTCAAGGGACTTATGATGAATATCAAAAGTTAAGCACAGATACTTTTCAATAAGCACAGGGGAAGGTTTCTGAAAATTAAATGCAAAAGTAAATGATTTTCCCAAAAGATGGTCGAGAGCCTTCAAAGAAAGTTGAGGAAGGTTTGAATGCAAGGCTCTCAACTCTTGAAAGATTGTAGAAGGCTTTGGCTCTGATCAGCAAATGCTCTCAAGAGGGTATTGAATATTTTTCTTGATTTCTTCTTCTTGATCAAATGATGCTACATTTATAATAGCTTTGAATTTCAATCATTGGTGGTAGGTGAGCTCCATTAATGATAAAAGACTATTCTGATTAACACATTTGAATTCTCTAATTTCTGCTTAATCCTCGTCTATTGAAATGCCTACAATGCTAACCTTGGAGAAGATGATTTCCTGATTCTTAAATATCAGTCAAAGAGTAGTCACAATGGCTAATTCCTTTCATTAATATAGAAAGATCATCATTAATACTAAATGGAGACCAATGATTTAGTTTGTTAGTTGCTCCTCTTCAATTACGAGAGACAAATTATCTATCTAGCTGTCCATCAAACAAAGTGACTTTGTCTTTTAGTTTGTCCATGGTAAGTAGTAGACGAATCCGATTATCGCAGACGAATAGTCTTTCTAACACTTTGTCTATTAGTTTGTCCATTCCACATAATAGACAAATCGTGAAGTCATAGATGAATCATCTTTCCTATACTTCATCTGTTGGGTTATCTGTTGTAAGTAACAAATGAACTATAAAAGCATAGACAAATTTTCTTCAGCAGTTCATCTGTTAGATTGTTTGTTGTAAGTAACAGATGAATTATTGAGTCACAGACGATTTATCCTTTTGTTTGTTGGATTATTTGCTGTAGGTAGCAGACGAATTTAGATGTATAGGAAATTCCATTGCTTTGTCAGACAAACTCTACTACTCTACTAGACGAACTCCACTTCTCGGCTTTTGTCTATTTTTAATAGATGATCATTGGCTTAGTGAACTATTTGACTATAGCTTACTTATGACAAAAAAAGTCTATTGTATGCATGTTACTTTGCATTCATCAAAGATAATCTCCACTTTGATTAACAAATGGTAACTCAATTGATTCCTTCATTTGAGCTTTGTTTATAGTGGTACTTCATCTTTTGCTTCTGCACTCGCTCAAGCTTTTCAGTCAAACAGATTGACGCATTGGAATATCTTTTCTATTTTCATTTGTCCGTGAGGCCTATAACTTGATTCTGCATGCTAAATGCTTGGTAATAATCACCAGTACATAATTTCTAATCAAGTTTTATTTGTCATCGAAACCATTCATTTATGCTAACATTCTCCCTCTTTTTGATGATGACAAAAAATGATTAAAAATTATCTCATAAAAGATAATCACCCCCTGAGTGTATGCAGTTTGATAAAAACATTTTGCAAAGTTTAATCATTCCTCAAGTGGAAATTTTCTACTATTTTTCTTAACTAGTTTTCTATGTATTCTCCCCCTGATTAATTCAAAATTAAGTTGTGTTCCTCTTGAGATAATTTTATAGATTCTTTCTCCCCCTTTTTTTCATAAGCAAAAGGAAACACAATTCTTACAATACACACACAAATAAAAGTAGTTGTAAAATAATGAAATCATTTCATTTCATTTTAGTACAAGCAAAGCTACAAATAGAGATAAAAACGAACTCATTCTACATTGTAAGGGTAGGAGAAGTTGTGAGACCATGGATGAGGAGAAGGAGGGGGGGAAATGCCTTTGTGTCACAATGGGCAATACAAAGTTTCAAGGAAGGGAAGACCGGAAGAAGATGATAATGAGGCAGTTGGAGCCTCCTTTCCTCTCTCTTCAAGAGCCCCAACTAATGATGAAGTTGGATCCAGGGACAAAAGTGGCTAAGATATAAATCATGTTCTTGAGAGTCACATCTTAAAGAGAAATACTTCTGATGGTATAGTTGATCTAGAGCATTGTCACAAAGAGAAGTAATATCATCCCACCAAGAGAAGTGAAGGAACATCCACTGGTGCTTCAATTTCCACCAATCATTGATCTTCCTAGATTTTCTTTCTAAATGCCCTTCCCTAAATTGCTTCATTATTATAATGTAGAGAAGGATCGTTAGTCATGAGTTAAAATAGACTTGATGTGGGAGCAATATTAGGTAGTTGATATGATTTTTCAAGAAGGAATAACTCATGCTAAAAAATAGATTTCTATGTGATATCAATAGTTATAAATTGATTCTGGCAAGAAAATGAGGTGTACTCGACCATAATCCAGACAAAGTGAGAATAGAATAGTATATAGAAGTTGCTTACTTCATCTAAGATGAAGTCTAGCCTCATGAAAGTGTATCAAAAACATTGCACCTTTAGACATAGAAATGTTAAAGATGTCCTTCTCAGATAATTACATTAATCATGCCTAATTCTCCTCTAATGTTGCAGAAGGTGTCTAAGGGTAGTGGTTTAATTAAGATATAAGTAAGTTGAACATTTGTAGGCACATATTCTAGACATATATCATGCTTTTCTATATAATCTCGAATAAAGTGATACCTAATTTCTATACACTTGGTTCTTGAATGTAAAACAGGGTTCTTTGTCAAGCATATAACACTAGTATTATTACACTTAATGGGTATGTCACTATAATTTAGTCCATAATCTAGAAGCTGTTGTTTATTCCACAATAATTGAGCGCAACAACTTCTAGCTACTATATATTTAGCTTCTACTGTGGAGAGAGCAACACTAGTTTGTTTCCTAAAGAACCATGATACTAAGATATTTCCTAGAAATTGATAAGTTTTGCTAGTACTTCTTCTATCAACTTTGTATCCCCTAAAGTCAACATCTGAATATCCAATGAGTTCAAAACTAGTTCGCTTGGGATAATAGAGTCCTAGATTTGGTGTGTCAACCAAATACTTAAAATTTTGTTTTGCTACAATAAGATGAGACTTTTCAGGACTAGATTGAAATCTAGCACATAAGCATATGCTAAATCGAATATCTAGTCTAGATACATTAAGGTGAAGAAGAGATCTAAGTATACTTTGATATTGTTTTTGATCTACAAGTTTACCCTTGTAGTCCTTATCCAGCCTTGTTGATGTACTTATTGGAGTGCTTGTTGCTTTAAATTCTTCCATCTTGAATTCTTTATCATTTCTCTAGTATATTTGGATTGGCAAATGTAGTTTCCATCATTTATTTGCTTGATTTGCAATCTAAGAAAGTAGTTCAATTCTCCCATCATACTCATTTTGAATTCAACCTACATGATCTTTGAGAAGTCTTCATAGAGATCCTCATTAGTAGCTCCAAATATAATGTCATCTACATAAATTTGAACTATCAATATATCCATGTCAATATTTTTGATAAACAAGGTAGTATCAACTTTTCATTTCTTGGATTGATGATTACTTAAGAATTTGTTCAACCTTTCATACCATGCTCTTGGAGCTTGTCTCAAACCACATAATGCTTTGGGGAGCTTATAGACATGATCGGGTTGATCATTATTTTTGAAACTAGGGGGTTGCTTTACATACACTTTCTCACTTAAATATCAATTTAGAAATGCACTTTTTATATTCATCTAAAATAATTTAAAATTCTTGTAAGATGCAAAAGCAAGTAGCATTCTGATGACTTCTAATCTAGCTACAGGGGCATATGATTCTTCAAAGTCAATTCCTTCTTCTTAGAAATATCCCTTAGCAACTAGTTGTGCCTTATTTCTTATAACTAATCCACTTTCATCCAATTTGTTTCTGAGTACCCATTTAGTTCCAATTACATCAACGTTCTTTAGTTTTGGAACTAATTCCCATACTTTGTTTCTTTCAAATTGGTTAAGCTCTTCTTGCATTGCAATGATCCTATTTTCATCATTTAAGGCTTGATCAATGCAAGTTGGCTCAGTTATAGAAATGAAAGCATAATGACCACAAACGTTTTGCATGGACCTCTTATTTTGACACCATCATAGACATCACCTATAATTTATTTTCTAAGATGGGCACTAATAAATTTAAATCAGTAGGAGGTTGATAGGAAATATTACCTGTACTTATCTTCTCCTAATTTGCTGAATCTTGCACATCTTCATACTTTGTAGCCTCTTCTTGATATTTTAGTTTGAGCTTCTTCATATTAGTTGTAGCTTCATCTGCCTTACTATCACATTTCTTTCTTAGGATTACATTTGTTTTATTGAATTTAATATGTATAGACTCTTTTACAACTTGGGTTCTCTTAATATATACTCCAAATGATCTACTGTTAGAAGCATTATCGAGAAAGATAGCTTCATCACTTTTTGGATCAAAATTTTCAAGGTTATCCTTTGTATTGTTCAACACATAGCATGAGCATCCAAAGGAATGAAAATATGAGATATTTGGTTTCCTTCCTTTCTAAAGCGTATCTGGGGTTTTGTTTAAGATTGCTCTTATAGTAACCTATTCAGTACATGGCAAGCTGTACTTTCTATTTCTCCCCAAGATCTTTTAGACAACATACTCTCATTTAACATGGTCCTTGCCATTTCCTGAATTGCCCAATTCTTTTTTTCAATAACTCCATTTTGTTGAGAAGTTTTAGGAGATGAGAAACTATGGTAAATTCCTTTTTTGTCATAAAAATCAATAATTTTTTAAATTCACTACCATGGTCACTATGAATAGACACAATTGACATTTATTTCTCATTTTGAACTAACTGTGAGGATGTATAGAACATTGAAATTGCTTTGTCTTGGCTAGTCAAGAGAATCACCCATGTGTATTTAGAGTAGTCATCCACTATGACATATGCATATGTTTTTCCTCCAAGGGTGACAACAATTGATGGTTCAAAGAGATCCATATGTAATAATTCCAGAGTTCTAGATGTTAATACTTTATTTTTAGGATGGAAGGATACTTTGGCCTGTTTTGACAATTGAAACAATTTACATATTTGATTTTTGTCAAAATTTAATTTAGGTAGACCAATCACAAGATTCTTTTTCCATAAAGATCTAATCTTTGACATGTTGATGTATTCCATCCTTTTATGACATACCCATGGATTATCTTTGACTACAATTAAGTATATTTCAATAATATCATCTAGTTGTACTAGATAAATATTTTCATATCTTTTTCTGTTGAACAATAGATCATTGTCAACACTGAATAAATTACATGCAGATGGTTCACACACAACTTTATTACCCTTATAACATAATTGATTAATACTTAGCAGATTATGCTTGAATCGTTCTACATATAATACATCCTCTATACATGCATTAAATAAACCATAAATTTTACCTATCCCTTTGATAAGGCCATTGTCATTTTTGCTGAATGCAATTATTCCTCCATTTATTGGTTTCGATTCTTTTAATAGCTTCTTGTTCCCAGTCAGATATATTGAGCAACTGCTATCCATGAACCAAGTATTACCAGACATGGCTTTCAAACTTATCTACATTCAAAGCAAATATTCTTCTTACCTCTTTAGCACCTAAGTATTGGGTTCAATGGTGTGAGTGGAATTGTGTGTGTTAGAAGATTGTGCATAATCCTTGGGTCTCCATCTCGTCTTGGCACCTTTTGGTTACATCTTTTCGGTATAGTAATCATATGCTTTGTGTCTAATTTTATTGCAAAAATTGCAAGTGTTTGGAATTCTGTTCGGTGCACTATATTCCATTGGTCTCTTTACCTAGGGATAACCTATGAACCTTCTAATGTTGGACAGTTTTCTTTTCTTTTATGAGGTTCATTCCCTTGGACAATCCAGCAAATTTCTGTGAATTTTCATCATTTGACTGTTTACAACCAAGTCCCTTTTTATAGGTTTGACTACTCATTGTCATGAACTTGGCTACAGATTCTCCTGGATTGGAGAATTTACTCAACATATTGTGTAATATTTCTATCTCCTTCTTTAAATTTCCAACCTCTTTTTGTAGAGATAGATTTCTTTCTGCCAAAATAGGGTTTACTTTGATGGTTGCATCAAAGTGTCTTTTCTTTTGAGTGAAGTTCTAGCCAAGTAATTCAAAATCACTAAAGAGGGAATTATATGGTTGCTGTAACTCATTAAACTTTTTGCATTTAAAATAAGTACTATTCAAGCTTTAAGAGTTAGAACTATAAGAGTAGTAAGAGTTTACCTTTATTTCCAGCTCTGTTGTACATTATTCTTTGATTGAGATTTGATCTGTTGATTCGTTCTCCATCTGTGCCATGTAGTGTATTCTTGTAAAGTGTCCAACTTCATTTTCACCTTTCTCACTTGAGCATGTCCCTGATGAGTCTTCATCATTCATGTACATTCTTCTAGCTTAGTTTTTTGAAGATTTCTTGAATTATTTTTTTAGTTTCTATTTCATCTTTCTCATTTATATTTATTTTTTCTTCATTAGGCACTTAGAAGACGTGTGTTTGATCTCTCCACATCTATAGCATGTGGGGAGATCCTTCTTTTTTTTAGTCATTTTTTTCTATTGTCTAGGTTATCTCCTTTAGGTGCTGCTTCTACTACTTCTTGCAAACTTTCTGAAGTTTCTGGCCAACGTGGCCATATCATAATCAAATTGTGATGCTGGGTCACTGCTACTCTCCATGGTCACCTTGAGAGCAAAAATTTTCTTTTGCTTCATTGGCTCCTCTCTCTTCTTTTTTGATTAGCTCATATGATATCAGTGAGCTGATGAGATCATCCACCAGAAGAGTGTCCAGATCCTTTGCTTCTTCTATCATTGTGATCTTTTAGTTCCAGGATTCTAGTAGTGCCCTTAGTATCTTTATTACCTATTTAGAATTTGTGACTGCTTTTTGTAAACCTTTTAAAGGGTTAGTAATTCTTGAAAAATTAGCATATATTTCTGATATGCTTTCCCCTTCTTTCATATTAAAGTTTTCTAGTTCTCCTATCAACATATTCCTTCTAGTTCCTTTGACCTATGAGGATCCTTCATATATAGACATTAATTTATTCTAAACATCTTAGGCAGTAGTGCAAGAGGATACTCTATCAAACTCAAATGAAGATAGTCCACAAAATAAAAAGTTCATAGCCTTTGCATTGTTTTGGACCGAGGTGGCCTCCTCTTTGGTCCATGCATCTACTTCAGTAGTGGGAAGAGTGATTCCAATTTTAATGGCCTTCCAAGCTTCCATATCATTGGCTATAATGAATTGCTTCATCCTCAACGTCTAGTAAGCGAAGTTGGTTCCATCAAATAGGGTTGGTTGAGTAGACAGTTGTCCCTCGATGAATATCTGCAAAGACGATGAAGGGTGTGCCATTGGATCACTACAAATGTTTATGTAGTTTGCTCTGATACCACTTATTGGTCCTGAATCTTAGGTAAATACCAAAGAGGGGCGGGGTGAATTAGGTACTTAAAAGTTTGCTAAACATCTTTAGGATTAAACATCCCTCTACTAATCAATCTAATCACTTAATCAATGCACAAATAAATAAGACGCAAAAATTTTTATTATGGTTCAAGTAAACACTCTACTCCACTCTTCCAAGAATACTCTCCTCTTAGTGTCTTAGGTTACATTATCTCCAATAGCAGAAATACAATAGTGCTCTCAACACTCTTCTAGATTATAGCTCTAGGGGGCATAAACACAGTGCTCCTTAGCACTCTTCTAGATTCTAGCTCTAGGGGGCATGGTCATAGTGCTCCTAGCACTATTCTAGAATCTAGCTCTAGGGGGCATAAATAAATAGCTCTTGCCTATACTTAGACAATGATAACTCTTCTTGAGTCTAGTCTCAACCACTAGCTCAAGGGACTTATAAAGAATATCAAAAGTTAAAGCACAAATACTTCTCAATAAGCACAGGAGAAGGTTTCTGAAATTAAATGCAGAAGTATATGATATTCCCGAAAGATATTTAGGAGCCTTGAAAGAAAGTTAAAGAAGGTTTGAATACAATGCTCTTGACTGTTGAAAGATTGTGGAAGGTTTTGGCTCTAATCAGTAAATACTCTCAAGAGGTAATTGAATATTTTTCTTAATTTCTTCTTCTTGATCAAATGATGTTGCATTTATAATAGCTTTGAATTTCAGCAGTTAGTGGTAGGTGAGCTCCATTAATGATAGAAGATCATTCTAATTAACAGATTTGAATTCTCTAACTTTTTCTTAATCCTCATCTACTGGAATGCCTACAATGTTATCCTTGGAGAAGTTAATTTCCTGATTCTTAAGAAGTATCGGCTGAAGAGTTGCTGCAATGGCTGAATTCTTTCATTAATATAGGAAGATCATCATTAATGTTGAATAGAGACCAATGATTCAGTTTATCCATTGATCATCTTCACTTATGAGAGAAAAATTATTTGTTTAGCAGTTCATCAGATAAAGTCCCTTCATCTTCTAGTTTTTCTATGGTACGTAGCAGACAAATCTAGTTATTGTAGATGAATAGTCTTTCTAGCATTTTATCTATTGGTTTGTCCATTCCACGTAATAGACAAATCATGAAGTGATAGACGAATCATCTTTATAGTACTATCTGTTAGGTTATCTATTGTAAGTAACAAATGGACTATAAATGCATAGATGAATTTTCTTCAACACTTCATCTGATAGATTGTCTATTGTAAGTAATAGATGAATTATTGAGGTATAGATGAATTATCCTTTTGTCTATTGGATTGTCTGTTGCAGGTAGAAGATGAATTTAGATGTATAGACAAATTGCATTGCTCCATCAGACAAACTCTACTGCTCTACTAGATGAACTCCACTTCTCGGATTTTGTCTGTTTTTAACAGATGATCATTGGCTTAATAACTATTCGACTGTAGCTTACTTATGATAGACAAAGTCTATTGCATGCATACTGCTTTGCACTCATCAAAGATAATCTCCACTTTGACTGATGAATGGTAACTCAGTTGATTCTTTTTCATTTGAGCTTTGTCTATAGCAGTACTTCATCTTTTGCTTCTATACTCGACCAAGCTTTTCAATCAGAAAGATTGACATCTTGGAATATCTTTTCTATTTTCATTTATCCGTGAGGCCTGCAACTTGATTATGTGATGAGAATGCAAAATGTTATATTTTATTTTTCTAATACTTCATCTTTTGCACCTATTTTAATCCTAAATATACTCATTATTCTCATATTTTGATTTAGGAGTCAATTGGAGTGGTTGAGTGCAAAAAGGTGTCAATTG